>CM035809.1:21684405-21701341 GCA_020466095.1 Chlorops oryzae | reverse complement strand
CAAAAATGTATGATAGCCATGAAAAATAATTTTTTTTGAGAATCTTTCAGGGTAGTCTGGAACTCCGAATCGTACTAGTCATTTGAAATTTGGGTTTTTTTTTTCAAAAATAAATAGTTTCTTTCAAAAATTAAGATTTTTTGTTGTGTTCAAGTAAAAATGATTTCATTAAAAATTTGAATAGCCTTATTTTGAAAGGTAAAAAAAGAGTTTTCAATTTATTCAAAAAAGCCTATACAAATACTATTTCAATTTTCAAATTTGAGACTATCGACGCTTAACGATAGCTTCGACCGAACTTTTTCACATAAAGACAGGTTTGCATAGTTTTTATTTTGTCTTTTTAATTTTATGACAACCAAATTTATACAAAATTTATTAAATATATTGGAATACATCACAAATTCCGTACATTTGCCGATTTTAAGAAATCTGTACTTTTGTCCCCTATAAGTCAGTTTTTTGTAAAAAATCCCTAAACATTTTTAAGGAAATTTCCCTACAATTGGCAGCACTACAAACAGATGAATGACTATCGAACCAAATCCCTCCAATGGCGATATTGTCGTGTGAACGCTTGGATTTCGATATGGATTTCACGAAATCCAAGTACCGAAATCCCGGGATTTCGATGCTCGTCTGAATGGCATATAAGACTCTTCGATTCTGATTGGCTGGTGCTGTCAAAAAAAGTAAAATTTATCGAACCCAAAAAACCTATCGAAGAGCTATCAAATCGCTTTCGAGCCAAGTGACAGCTATATTACTGCAGCTTCAGAGAACGAACAATAATGTAGCGGATAATTTCTAAAAGAAAACTTCAATATAAATTGTTCAAAATAAGAATTGACGGTCAATAATTGAAAATTGTGGAAAATGCTTCATTTTTCCATTTCATACATAACATTAGGAGCCAATAGGAATCGATTTCGATTTTATGCTTTAGGAGCCACCATCGAAAAACACCGTTTAATCGACATACCTAAGAGAAACTGAGCAAGAGAAAAAGAGAGTAAAAACTAGTGATGCCAGATTGTGGGTTTTTCCCCATATTGTGGGTTTTTTCACTCAAATATCGTGACATGGGAAAAAGTATGGGTAATTTTATATCGAAATTTATGCACTACATTTAAGGTATATTTACTACTTATGAGAATGAAAATCGTGTTTTCCCTCTTCCAGTACCATGCATGACTCTTTTTGCTGTATCTAGTCGCGTGTTCCCTAAGGTTGTAAAGAAACTTGGTTTTTTTTAAGTCATGAATAAGACTGAAAATTTTTAAGTTACTTTTATTTTTTGTTATTTTCTTATATTTTTATTAAAAATATTAAAATATTGTGTTTAAATCCAATGTTCAATTTTGAATTCGGTACGCCCATATTTTCAAAAATCATTCTGGGTTTTTTCGTGGGTTTTTAGTTTTTGAAAAGGGGAAAAGTGGGTTTTTTTCCAATAATGAGGGTTTTTTTTAACGATAAAATCTGGCATCACTGCCTATACGCTATTTACACGTTAAGACATTTCGATAATGAAAAAAATTTTTCGATGGCAAGGGGGGCAGGGGGAAAGAGGGAAAACTCTACCATACCACATCCCCGTGCGTCCCTAGCCAAGAAAAAGTGTGTTTCGTTATCGAAATGTCTTAACGTGTAAATGGTCTCCTACCCGCGGCGATTTCAGAGTTGCATTCAGTGCGCGGTGTCTGTTAGTATGATTAAGACCTTTGGCGAGGCAAAACATTCGTTGTGTCGTTTAAGTGCCAAAAATTATTAATTATTTAAAAAACGCGTTGAAAAATTGTTAAAATATGTGTGAAAAATAAGTGAAAAATCCATTGTTACCATTTCGAGTAGTTTTAAAAACTTCCAGTGTTGTGTTTTCGTTGTTAAATTGTAAAAAACATGAGTGCGTGCAAACACATCTACAAACACATACATAAAAAATTTGTGTTAATCGATGAATGAATGCTCTGCAAAAAAATAATCATTCAAAGTTCTTTAACTGAAAATAACAAAAATTCAAAACACCCTATTATATCCATTCAAAATATTCTGATAATTCGAAAAATTCCCAAAATGTGTCCCAAAAAAAAAAGAACAAATAATTTAACAAAAAGAATATTAATGCTTTTTTAATTGAATTTAATTGTGGTTTTAAGATGTGCAAAAAAATTTCATTCAATCGAGCTGAAGGAAAAATATATTTTCAAATTCCAAGAGACCAACACCCTTCGTTAGGGAAAAAAACATACCACCCACTTCATCACTTCACAGAGAGTGTTGCACAAGGACACACAAGGTTTAAAGGGTACACAACACAAAAAAAAAAAACAGAAGCAACGTGCGTTCTCGACTCTCTCACGCGTTCTCGATTCCTTGCTCTCTTCTCCTTCGACGCTCAATTCCTTGATGTTGATTGCTGTTTTGCATTATTCATTGACGGAAAACAATAACCACAACAACAACAAAAGAACAACAAAAAACTGCTCCAAGTGAAGGTATTTTGAGACAATTTCTTTTTTACTCGCTCCCTTAACGGTTTTTGTACTTCGTGTTCTTTGCTGTTTACATTTGACGAAGTTCTCGCGTGGAATACAAATTACATTCAAATAATTGAATTTAGGTCACGAGATGTACAACACGATGTACAACAAATTGTTGCTGATGTTAAATGTTTTAATATATTTGTTGTATATATATATATTATATTAATGGATTTTGTCTGTTTGATTTAAAAGGCGTTTCATGCGTTGACCTACTTTCGCAGGAACAAATTCATTGAAATTAGAAGTTGTTTTTTTCTGCAGCAGCACTTAACACGGACGTCATTGAACGCTTCTGATTTTAGAGTGTGTACTTGAATCCATCTGTTTCTGAACTTTCTGCTTCTTACACGTCCGACGATAAATCGATTTAAAATAATTTACCCTTACAGTCAATTGAGTACGCACACTGCGAATCCTTAGTGCAAGAAGCTCAACCTTGGACCAATAAGATTTTGGTGTCACGATGAGAACGACACATTCGATTTGATAAAATATTGAAATAAATGGGACCAAATGGCCCCAAGGGAAGGAGAAGAAGCTGTTGTAAGTAGTTTGGATATCGATTGGGAAGGTTGTTCGCGTAGTGAGTTGGGCCGAAAGTTGGTTCCAATTTCCACGTTCAGCCCACAGATATACTTAAATGCATCATTTTAATGTAGTTGATGTAAAAAAAAAATTCAAAAAACGAATTTTCCAATTTTGACATTGAACCCTTTTCCTTAACGTTGGGTTGAAATTTTCTTAAATATTCCCACGAAATTCTTGCGACGTTTTTCCACTGAAACTTAAAATTTCCGATTTACGGCTTTTCAACATAACATTCTAAAATTTCCATTTACCCGCTTCCTAATAATAATAAAAATAGTGCAACATTCCTTTTGTGATAAAAAGTCAAATTTCCATTTCCGAAAATCAAAAGGCCAGCCACAAACAAAAAACAGCAAAACATAAAACGTCCTAATTTCAGTGAGCATTTGACTTTAATGGGGAAATCGAATAAATCGACTAAATACGACATGCTCCATGGGTTGATGGGTAAGCAGAGCTTAACCAAAATTCAACAAAAAATTTTGTTTCACGAGGAATTTCCGATAATCATCTTTGAGGCTAAGTTTTTAAATAAAAGCGTAAAGCAAAAAAAATTAGAGGGAAATAGGGAGAAGAATGGAGAGCGAAAAAGAGAGGACGGTGTAGAGAGCTAGAAATGAGTGAGAGAGAGAGAGAGAGACAGAATGAAAATAGAGAGAAGAAAAAATACAGATATATATATTATATAATATAAGAGAGAGAGAGAAGAGAGAGAGAGAGAGAAGAGAGAGAGAGAAGAAGAGAGAGAAATAGAGAGAGAGAAAAGAGAGAGAGAGAAATAGAGAGAGAGAAATAGAGAAATAGAGAGGAGGAAAAGAGAGAGGGAGATAATAGAGAGAGAGAAATAGAGAGAGGGAGATATATAAGAGAGAGAAATAGAGAGAGAGAGAGAAATAGAGAGAGGGAGATATAGAGAGAGATATAGAGAAAATAAAATAAGAGAAAAATATAGAGAGAAATAGAGAAACAGGAAAAGAGATCGAGAGAAATCTCGAAGAGAGAGAGAGAGAGAGAGAAGAGAAGAGAGAGAGAGAGAGAAATCTCGAGAGAGAGAGAGAGAGAGAGAGAGAGAGGAAGAGGAAGAGGAAAAGAAGAAAAAAAAAGAGAGAGAAAAATGGAGAAAGATATACAAAATAGAGAGAAAAAGAGAAAAAAGAGAGAGAGAGAAATGGAGAAACATATACAAAATAGAGAGAAAAAGAGAGAAAAAGGGAGAGAAAAAGAGAAAAAAGAGAGAGATAAAAGATAGAAATAAGAGAGAGAAAAAAGAGAGAGGAAAGGAGAGAGAAAAGAGAGAGAAAAGAGAGAGAAAAAAGAGAAAGAAAAAGAGAGAAAAAAAAGAGAGAGAAAAGAGAGAGATAAAAAAAGAGAAAAGAGAGAGAAAAAGAGAAAAAGAAAAAAGAGAGAAAAAGAGAAAAAAAAGAGAGATAAGAGAGAGATAAGAGAGATAAAAAAGGGAGAAAGTAAGATCAAAATAAAGATATAAATTTAGAGATATAGAGACAAATGTAGAGAGAAATATAGAGCTAAAAAAAAGGAGAGCGAAATATAGAGAGTAATAAAGAGAGAGAAATAGAGATACAAATAGAGCTAGAAATAGAGATACAAATAGAGCTAGAAATAGAGATACAAATAGAGCTAGAAATAGAGATAGACATAGGGAGAGATAAATAGAGAGTAATAGGGATAAGTAATAGGGAAAGAAATAGAGAGAGAAATAAAGAGAAAGAGAAATAGCGAGAAAAATAAAGAGAGAGAGAGAGAGAATTAAAGAGAGAAATAAAGACAGAAATAAAAAGAGAAAAATAAAAAGAGATAAATACAATAGATAAATAGAGAGAGTGGAATAGAGCGATAGAGAAAGAGAGATAACATATATATAGAGAGAGAGAGAGAGGAATAAAAAGAGCGAAATAGAAAACGAAATAGAAAGACACAGCAATAGAGAGAAAAACTGGAAGAAAAAAAAAAGAGAGAAAAAAGGAGAAAGAGATACTCAGAAAATACACAGAAAAACTGGCTACGAAAAATTCCAATTAATGGTGATTGTTAAACTCGATTCATTGGCATTTTAATTGTCCAATTAAAAATTTCAAACAAATCACCAATTTCGGCAAAATTTTTGTAATATGAATTATTAAACAAAGTTTTGTTTGACTGATTTTCATATCAATCACCAAAAGTATTCACACTTAACAAAACTTTGTTTGATTGTTTTGTTGTATCAATTAATGAAAATATTCACACTCAACAAACATTTTCAATAAAGGATTTGTTCTATCAACAACCAAAAGTATTCGCACTCACAAATATATTCATCAACGGTTTGTTGTATCAACAACCCAAAGTATTCGCATTCAACAAACATTTTCAATTAAGGATTTGTTCTATCAACAACCAAAAGTATTCATCCTCAACAAAACCGTGATTGCTTGTTTTGTTTATATCAATTAATGAAAGTATTAGTGCATATAAATATTTTTCTAAAGTTCTCATTAGCTTTATGCGGACGTACGTACAAGAAGAACAAAATACTCAAAAGCTGACATATGTTCAATAATCATGATGTTATAATTTATAATTATCGTCCGTAAACTGACTTTAGAGACTCCAATTTTTTATTATGGAATTTAGATGAGCAGTTTTTTCCCTTTTTATTTATTTAAAATTTTAGTTGATTTTTAATACCTTTGATTGTTGATATTACAAATCAATAGTTGAAAATGTTTGTTGAATGCGAATACTTTTGGTTGTTGATACAACAAATTGTTAATTGAAAATGTTTGTTGATGCGAATACTTTTGGTTGTTGATAGAACAAATCGTTGATTGAAAATGTTTGTTGAATGCGAATACTTTTGGTTGTTGATACAACAAATCGTTGATTGAATATATTTGGTTGAGTGTGAATATTTCATTAATTGTCCCAACCAAACGATTTGTTTAATATAACAAAAATGTGATAGGCTGAGTTTTAACAACGAAATTGTTATATTGATTAAAAAATTGGTTGTATTTACGCACAAAAGTTTTTCTGTGTAAGAGAGAAAAGAAGAGATAGAGAAATAAAATTGTAGGGAAACGGAGAGTCTGAGAGTGCAAATAGATGAGGGAGAAATAAAGAGAGTTAGAAATAGAGAAAAAGAAATTAACGCACTTAATTTTTCGGAAAAATCCGGAATTCCTATGGGCCCCAGGACTTATTCAGGCTACTCTCGATTTTTTTTTAGCGCTTTTGCGCGCAAAGGACATTTTTTTTGGTTTCAATTTCACAACAGTTAAAGGAGTATCGAAAAGCCAATTCCTCTGGAAACCCAGTGAGATCGATGGATATTGGAATGTCCGTCTAAGGGCTTCTCAAAGTTTATATAACGTTTTCATGAATTTATCTTAAAGATAACATTGGCTCTTTGTTCCGCTCTTTAAAATAAGTTTTTCTCAGATAAATGCTACTGTGGAGCCACCGATTTAGCTCTGTGAACCTGACATCGAAGTAGAAGGAAAAAATTTTTTTTTTATTGCAAAGGTTTGTACCAGTTTAGTACCTGATTGTACCACCTTTTATTTCGTTAGTACCAAAAATTCGCCAATGCGGAACTTTTGTGTGCGAATCCGCAAATGCGAAACTTTTAGTACTGGGTCCGCATCCGCACGAATTTCGAAATTTTCATTCGCAAACGATTAAAAACCGCGTCCCAAGCATATCTGGGTGGTACCCCTCACAAAACAATTTTATACACTATTGAAATCTTTTTGGTGTTGGTACTAACGTTTTTAAGAAGGTACCAACACCAAAAAGATTTTAATAGTGTGTAAAATTGTTGTGGATGTTAGTACCTTCTTAAAAACGTTAGTACCATGTTTAATAACGTTAGTACCAACACCAAAAAGATTTTAAAAGTGTGTAAAATTGTTGTGGATGTTAGTACCTTCTTAAAAACGTTAGTACCATGTTTAAAAACGTTAGTACCAACACCAAAAAGATTTCAATAGTGTATAAAATTGTTGTGGACGTTAGTGCCTCCTTAAAAACGTTAGTACCATGTTTAAAAACGTTAGTACCAACATCAAAAGGAGTTTTTGAATGATTGCGGACGACAGTACCAATTATGTAGTTGATGTTTTGAACATACATATAGAGTTACATAAAAGTACTAGCGATTTGGAACTTACCCTTGACATTTAAATACTACTGGCTAACGTAAAATTTCGGAGGGGGTATATATAGGGGGGAAGTCGCTAGATTAAAAAATGATGGTACATACAGATACTATCGAGAGTGAAACCATTATTTTCATTACTTATTGCCTCGACGCTGCGTGATGTCGCGTTCATACCGTACGTCAAGGGGTGAGGGGTACCACCCAGATATGCTTGGGACGCGGTTTTTAATCGTTTGCGAATGAAAATTTCGAAATTCGTGCGGATGCGGACCCAGTACTAAAAGTTTCGCATTTGCGGATTCGCACACAAAAGTTCCGCATTGGCGAATTTTTGGTACTAACGAAATAAAAGGTGGTACAATCAGGTACTAAACTGGTACAAACCTTTGCAATAAAAAAAAATTTTTTTCCTTCAACTTCGATGTCAGGTTCACAGAGCTCACCGATTTGACTCAAAGAAAGCGGTTCATTTAAAAGGTTTCTCGTGTTTTTATGTTTAAATTTTCTTCAATGTAAAATGTTACGATTCAAGAATCTCGCATAAATTTCCGAAATGCATTGCCATCCATTCTAGTAGCTTCTGAGCTCCGAAATTTTTTTTTTTTTTGTTTGTTGGAATTTTGAAAACTGATTCCCTTTTTTTGGTTGTTTTTCTTAATTTTCTCTTAAATATTCATGAACAAATTGACCCATTTTAATTCTGAAAACTGCCCGAACTAGACCGGATTCTTTGAATTTATCTCTAGGAAAACTGTTTTCTTATTCTATTGTGTTGTTCTTTGATGTTTTTCCTACACCCATCCATAAATAATTTGCGGTCTGAGTCGCTGTCATCGTAATGATGACGGCCGCCGGCAACGTTAAAAGTTGTTCTCATTCGGGTTTTGGTACTTGTTCCTAGCTTCGCTTTAACTCGGTCTCGGGTCCCAACTTAACTCTGACTTCACTCGTCACTTGTGTGTCGCGTCATGTCCGCTGTCCGTGCGTGATGTTTACTTTTGAAAAATTTGATCTCATGACTTTTTCTTATTCTTCTTCTGATATTGCTTTTTTTTTGGTTTGCTTTTAGGCTGTTTAAATTTAAATGTTTGTTGAAAAAATCTACATAATTGCCAAAAGAGAGGCTTCTTTTTTCCCTCTTTTTTTTTGAATTTTTAATATTTATTTCCATGTGTAGTATTACTTTTTTTCTTTCTTCTTCTTCTTCTTCCTATTTCAATTTGTTTATATCAATAGCGACACCCGTACTAGGCAAATTGAATTGAAGAAAGAAAAACAAAATGTTGGAAAAAGAGCAAAGCACCCGAACGATTAACGATTGCCGCAACCAGAAGCCAATAAATGACATCATTATGAATGTGTCGTACATGACTATTGTTTGGAATGGCTTTGTTGCCAACTGAGATTTTATTTATTTATTTGTACAAGTTTTTTTATTTTTTGTTTGTTTCTCGTTTCGTTCTGTGACTTTTTTGCTTTTCATCAGAAATGCAGCTACAAATGACGGTGTATAAATTTTGAGAGAGACTTTCATGACTATTTTTTGGTGATGACAGGTCAACTTTTTTTTTTTCTATAAAAGGAGCTGCACTTCAAAGGAATCTTTTTGAATTTAAAAGGCAGACCTTTACGGATTCTTTGAGTTTTCAAAAAGGAACAAAACAATAAAGTTTCCAAAAATAGTAGGATGACAGCCACAGAGGTGAGAAAACAAGGAGGATCCCCTAGTGATCTTTTGAAGTGCACAGAAAAAATTAAAAAATTTTAATGATAACAAGAACAAAATATAAATAAAAATAATAAATAATTACTTAATAAATAAATAAGTAATAAATAATAAATAAAAAAATAAATAAATAATAAAAACATACATAAATCAATCAAATAAAAAAACTGATAATTAATAACTATAATACTTATAATAATACCTAAAATAATAATATGTAAATACATAATAAATACAAAATAAAAAAATTAAATACAAAATAAATAAAAAAATAAATTTAATAAAAAAATAAATTTAATAAAATAAATAAAAAAATAAATTTAATAAAATAAATTTAAAAAAATAAATTAAATAAATTTAAAAAAATAAAATTAAATAAATTTAAAAAATTAATTAAATAAATTAAAAAAAAAAATAAATGAACTAATTTTAAAAAAATATATAAAATAAAATTTAAAAAAATAAATAAAATAAATTAAAAAAAAATTAAAAATAAAAATATGTAAAAAATTTAAAAAATTATACTTAAAAATTATAAAATATATACAAAAATATACTAAACAAATATTTAAAAAATATATAAAAAATATATAAAAAAATATATAAAAAAATATATAAAAATATATCAAAAATATATAAAATATATATAAAAAATATATAAAAAATATATAAAAAATATATAAAAAATATATAAAAAATATACAAAAAATATATAAAAAATATACTAAAAAAATATACTAAGAAAAATATACTAAAAAAATATACTAAAAAAAATATACTAAAAAAAATATACTAAAAAATATTAAAAAATAAAAAAAAAATATTTTAAAAAAATTTAAAAAAATATATAAAAAATATATAAAAAATATTTAAAAAGTATATTAAAAATAAGTATATAAAAATATATAAAAAAAATAAAAAAAATTTAAAAAGATACTAAAATATATAAACGAAATATAAAAAATACAAAAAAATATATATAAAAAATATATGAAAAAATATATAAAAAATATATAAAAAATATATAAAAAATATATAAAAAATATATAAAAAATATATAAAAAAAGTATATAAAAAATATATAAAAAATATATAAAAAATATATAAAAAATATATAAAAAATATACAAAAAATATATAAAAAATATACTAAAAAAATATACTAAAAAAATATACTAAAAAAATATACTAAAAAATATTAAAAAATATAAAAAAAATATTTTTAAAAAATTTAAAAAAATATATAAAAAATATTAAAAAAAAATATATTAAAAATTTAAAAAGATACTAAAATATATAAACGAATATAAAAAATACAAAAAATATATATAAAAAATATATAAAAAATATATAAAAAATATATAAAAAATATAATAAAAATATATATAAAAAATATATAAAAAATATATAAAATATATATAAAAAATATACAAAAAAAATATACTAAAAAAAATATACTAAAAAATATTTAAAAAATAAAAAAAATATTAAAAAAAAATATATATAAAAATATTTAAAAAAATATATAAAAAATATATAAAAAATAAGTATATAAAAATATACAAAAAAAATTAAAAAAAAATTAAATAAAGAAATTGCAATTGAAAAAAAAACCACAAAAAAATAAATAAAAATGCTTATAAGAATATGTAGTCTATAATTGATGAAAGTTTCAAACGGAAAATTGATTCTGGATGGGTTCAGGCAACTTTTGTCGTCAGTGACGCAATAGTTCGCCTGGGCCAAGTGTACTGTTCTAGCACTATTTAAATTTCAGAAGGTTTTCTGCTTGTGGTCCAGGCGTTAGACCTCAATCGAGGAGTACAGTATTTATTTGTTAGATAGATTGAAATAAATATAATAAAATTGGTTTAGATGTGGTGTTTAGAAAGGCAGACGAGTACCCTCACTTCCTCACTCATAAGAGGCTGCAGTATCAACTGAGAAAATCGTACTCATCAAGGCTTTTTGTTCTAAGAAAATTAAAGAACTTTCCCAGGTTCTAGTCTACAATTAAATTATTTAAATGACTAAAAAGACTTCGATACACGATAGTATATGATACCAACTAGCATGAACATTCTCAGTATCCCAGAAAAGTATTTTAACTTAAAAAAAAAGGTTTTATCGATATATATTTTTGATAACTTTTTCGATTATGACTGTCAAATCATCTCACCCGAAACCTCAAATTTTTTCCATATATTTTTAACATACCTCGTAAGCATTTTCTCAACTTTTTTAACACCTTTATTTATATAACTTATCAATTTCTTTTGCTTTTATATGTTACCCAAACTGATAACGCCTTTGAGCTCGTTTTCGAAGTCAATACCATGAACGAACGTGTACTTAAGAGGCTATCATTTACAGCAAACGATTAATGCACTCGAGGGAGAAATGCTTGCGGTATTTTCAGTGAATGCTTTTAGCTTTCAATCATAAATGTCATAAAAATATGAATGTACGTACATGTGTACACGTGTATGTATGTAATTGAGAGTGTAAAAAGGTTCACATATTGACACTTCAAGCTTTTGGGATTACTTCTTATCAATAAAAAAGCATTGAACACAGGGTAACGCTATGTCCTAACTAGGTACGGTGCGGCCGGTTTTCCGCATGCGATCGCCGCATGCGGCGAGCGTCGAACATCAAACTTCAGCTTTTATATAGAGCTGTCCGAATTGAGTGCGGCACGAACGCTGCTCGCCGGACGCAATGTTTGATTTCGACTGCGCAGCTCGCTGCTTATTTCGCATGCGTCTATTACTGGAATTTTAAGGAATCAAACAAACGGTTTTCAATGGAATTGTCCGAATAGAGTGCGGTGCGTCTATTCGCATCGCGTAAAAATCAAACATTTTTAGAGGTGTAAAAGTAACGAAAAATAGCGTACCCGTATGTTTTCGTTACTATAACAATTAGTACTCGTTACTATCGTATCGTTACTAGTTACTTTGAAAACTAATAACTACGGCTGCTACAGTTGGCGCTTTGGTGCCAGAACTGGCTCTTTATTTTTCGCTTGCCGCTCTGGCTCTTTTTCATTGCATTTGGCTTTTTTTTAGACATATATACATGTTTCTAATTTGTAAAAAATATTTTCGTACCTTGTTTTTGAATCCAACCTCAAACTTTTTCTACACGTACAACGCGTTTAATAAACAGTAATAAACACCGAATAAGCAAACGTGTGCAATGTTCATACGTAAAACATAGAATCAGCAAACGCACATCAACGGTACTTCCGGGAACTGAAGCCATTTAGATACCCAAGAATGACAGAAATCAAGTTGTGTCTTGCTCAGGTCCGTTAGATTAGTTAAAGAAAACCAGCTGTTTTCGTTACGTATAAAGAAAGGAGGAAGAGCAAAGCTCAAATTTCAAACGCGTTGTGCGCAATCTTCTTTGATTCTTGGTACGTACGAAAAATGCGAGTAACGGAAAGAATTCGTTAGTAACGTTTCGTTACTCGTTACTATATGGCGCACCCGTTACTCAGTACCGAATACATACGGTTTGTTACAGCTCTAAACATTTTTGATTTTACACTTCAGTCGTGTGCGAAATATGGAGCTGTTAATTTCGGAAGTGCAAAAACGAAAGTTTTTGTGGAACAAAAGCGACAATAAATATAAGGACAAAAATTATGCAAATGCAGCATGGAACGAAATAGGAAAACACTGTAATATTGCGGAAAAAGATGATGGAACTCCCCAAAACTTAGCCTGTCTTTATAAATTTCACTCACTGCGTTTCGTTTATTATTTTTTTCTAAAATAATACATTTTAAATAGCTCGATTCCATTAAGAAAACTTTGCGCTTACATTTTGCCATGTTTACCAATGCAAAATCGTAACAGAAAATGATTTCAAAACGCTTATTACTTCCAGTGTGTCGCATGCGAATTCGCACCGCGTAAAACGCACCGTGCTCAATTAGGACGGGCTAGCGACACGATATTTTCGCATGCGATGCATAAATTTCGCATCGCTCGCACCGTACCTAGTTAGGACATAGCGTAAGCCACATTGAATTTTCATGCATCTCAAGCATTGGAAATTTTATTTTTTAATGACATTTTTGTCGTTCTTCTGCGTAATTTCTCTTTTGAGACCCTTCAAGCGAAATGCCATTGATAGATTCCATTTTTCATAAGAAATTTAATCAACAAATTTTTGACTGGAAAAATATCGATCCACATTTTTCCTTAACAAGCTGTGGATATAAGTTCACTCTGAAGTTGGCTGCTAAATAAAAAAATTTTCATTCATATGTACATACATTTTATCTCAGAGGGAAATCTTGAATATTTTCTCTGAATGCTTAGTATTATTTTAAAAAAATTTCCCTGATCATGTATATGGATTGCGCCAAAGAAGTCATGGGTTTTTTGTTCTGATCTACGATGAAAAGGCTTACATTTTGAGTCATATTTGTTGTGATAATTTATTTTTCAGTGTTCTCTGGTAACCACTTCAAAAGATTCTTCAAAAAAAGTTTTAATGTTAAGATTGGGGTAAAATTTCCTCAGGGTTTCTCAAACTTTTAAATTTTTTTAAAACATTTTCCACTTGCTGTTGCTCATAACGAATTAGTGTTGGCAAACGATCGATAATATAAAATATCTTGGGATTTAGTGATGACAAAATTATAGTAATTCGAGGTATTGAGTAAATTTAATCAGGAATTCGATCGAAAATCGATGATCGAAGAGACTCGATTCAACTATCGATGGAACATTAGAAAAAATGGGGGTTATTGTATGTTAGAAAATGAAACGGAAGTCACTTGTTGGCCGGTTTCTAGATTTCAAGATCGGTATTAAAAAATTAGTCGGTGTTGCGTAATGAGTACCTATTGAAAGAAGCTATTCGATAATGACGATAATGATGTTGGTTATGATGTATACGATTATGATGATGACGATTATGATGATGACGATTATGATGATGACGATTATGATGATGACGATTATGATGATGACGATTATGATGATGACGATTATGATGATAACGATTATGGGAATCATTATGTTGATTATAATGGTGATTATGATAATTGTCATGCTGATTTTTGTAATGATAATTACGATGATAGTTAAGATTTTGATAATTATGATGATGATAATTAAGATGATAATTATTATGATGATAATTAAGATGATAATTATTATGATGATAATTAAGATGATGATAATTATGATGATGATAATTATGATGATGATAATTAAGATGATGATAATTAATATGATGATAATTATTAAGATGATAATTATGATGATGATGATGTAATAATGATGATGATGATGTAATAATGGTGATGAATAGGAATATGATGATGGTGGCGATAATGATGATGAAGATTAGATGGGTTGGACAATGATGGTAATGATGATGATGCTTGTGATGATTATGAAAATGATGATTACGATGATGGTGGCGATAATGATGATTATGATGGTTTGGATAATGATGATTATGATGGTTCTGATAATAATGATGATGATTAACAATGATGATGATTAACAATGATGATGATGATGATGATGATGATTGCTATGATAATGATGATGATTGTTATGATAATGATGATGCAACTTATGCTAGTTATGACTGTGATGATTATGAAGCCGATAACGGGGATGTGCAAAAAAAAAAGCTAAATTTTAACGAAAAGATCTTTCGAGATAAAGGCTGGTTAAAAAAAAATAATCTAAGTACAAAAAAATTCCTTTAAGAGTACTTAGCTTTCCAAATTGATTGTAATAATTATCAACGCCTTCAGTACTAATTAATTAAAGATCCATACACAAAGATAAAATTTCATTGAATGGAAGGCTCCAAAAGTGAAGAATGAAATGTCATAAAATTGTACATCATCAATTTTCTTTCATTTTCCCTTTTCCCCACGCACACTTGTTTTGCTGCGGTAACTTTTCTCCTTATGTCAAACGAAAATATTTCTGATGCTGATTGATAAGTTTTTGATGAGATTTGTGTTGAAACTCTTCAATTGATAAGGCATAACAAATAAAGGATTGATTGCTATAAAAGAACTGATGATTGTATTTTGTGCGGTGCGGACTCACACCCCTTAAATTAATTATAGAAATTAATTATTTGACAATGCTTTCAAAGAAAACAAGTAGGTAGTTTATAGCAGCTTGGGCCGATTAGATTTATTTTTAATCGAGAGGCATATGCGATTAGAATTTCGAATTTAAATACTTTAGCTGATAGTTCAAGAAATAGTTTGACAACAGTCCAACTATAGAAATTTAACTTTTCTATGGTAGAATTTTGCTCGAAATATTCTATTCCAGTTGAGGCAACGAAAAAATCTATGACGCTTCTCTTTGTGAAACGGGAAAATTGCCAGTGGGAGTGGCAGAAGAAATCCCTTTCTCTTCTTCCATTATTTCTCTTTCACAAAGGATAATTTTCTATGGACCTATCAGAATTTTATAATTTTTGGTCTCTTTCGGGGTCAATGGCTTGGTTCTATATGGGCTAACTAACTCAATTTAATTGTTAATATTGTCAAAATAATAATAAAAAAATAAATACTTCATAAAAAATATAGTAATAAAAAAATAAATAAAAATTGTATAATAAAAAATAAATAAATAAAAAAATTATTTATAAGAACCTACATAAATCAATAAAATAAAAAACTTAAATAATAAATAAATAATATGATTTTGTAATAATTATGTATAATAAATAATACCTAAATATAATAATAAATAAATAAAAAATAAATACAAAATAAATAAGAAATAAAATACAAAATATTTGATTTATATATTGATTTATATATATTCGATATTCGGCCTTTGATTTCTATATGTGAAAAACCGTTTGTCAGGTTTATAATAAATAAAAAATTAAATAAATTCAAAAAATAAATTAATTAAATTTTAAAAATATAAATAAAATAAATTTTAAAAGCCATATAAAATAAATTTTAAGAAATGAATAAAAATACATTTAGAAAAAACAAATAAAATAAATTTAAAAAAAAAAAAAAATAAATAAAAAAAATTCTAAAATAGTAAAAAAAAAAATATTAAAAACATATTAAATAATATTTAAAAAAATATAAAATAATATAAAATAATATAAAAAAAAATAACAACTATTTTAAAAAATATAAAAAATATGTAAAAAATTAAAAAATATTTTAAAAAAATATAAAAAAAATATAGAAAAATATAAAAAAATATTCAAAAAACTATAGAAAAATATAAAAAAATATTAAAAAAATTTAAAAAAAATATAGAAAAAATATAAAAAATATTTTAATAAATATAAAAAAAAATAAAAAAAAAATATTTTAAAAATTTAGAAAAATAAAAAAAAAATATTTAAAAATGTATAAAAAATATTTTAAAAAATATAAAAAATTATAGAAAAATATAAAAAAAATATAAAAAAAATATTTAAAAAAAATATAAAAAAATATAAAAAAATATAGAAAAAATATAAAAAATATAAAAAAATATAAAAAAATAAAAAAAAATATAACAAAAATATAAAAAAATATAAAAAAAAATATAAAAAATATAAAAAAATATAACAAAAATATAAAAAAATATTTAAAAAAATATAACAAAAATATAAAAAAATATAAAAAAAATATAAAAAAAATAAAAAAAAAAAATAAAGAAATATAGAAAAAATAAAAAAAATATAAAAACAATATAAAAAAAATATAAAAAAATTATAATCCCCCCACATACACATTTTTTGTTACAATTTTTCAAACAAATTCATTATAAAACGAATTTGTTTTCCAATCCACCAAATTCCGTTTATATCGCATTTTATCTCCACTTCTTTTTCTCCAATTTTATCAACTTATTTTTAAGTATCTTTTAACAAATCGAGTTTTAGATAAGATAAAAAA
>CM035809.1:21670070-21684305 GCA_020466095.1 Chlorops oryzae | reverse complement strand
AGACGAAATTCTTTACATTTCACGTACGATTTCAATTTCGTTTTGGTCTCCTTCACGCATCGATTGAACGAAATTTCGGTCCAGCCTTCGAGTCCTATTAGCAGAGCAAAACAAGAGCGAGAATACCGCGTCATCGATAAGCGACGAAGAACGAACGAAACGTACATATTTTTTTACCTGGATAAGAGGAGAGGAGAGAACCACCGGTCGGTCGGTTAGTCGGTCGGTCTGGCGCTCTATCAACGCCGTCTGTCTTCATGCTTCCACGCACGAAAGGAGTCGAGGCATTTCGCTCTCGATGGACTCTGGGCACGTCCGTCTAACGCACTATATCGAATCAATGATTCTAGAACTGAAGACTTTGCCATTAGTTCAGCCTTCCAGGATCGCCTTGCTGCTAACGACCGAACGAACGAACGACCGATCGAACATCCAAAAAGAATCTCTTCTTTGAAAAAAAAACTGTCGGAAATCGACGCAAAAAAAGGCACAAAACAAAATTTCCTGGAATCTCTTCGCTTTGTTTGTTGTCTGCTCCTCTTCTCTCGTGCCCTTGCCATGCCTCCTTTTATTCTTATTGCTTCATTTTTTAATTGATTATAATTATTGCAAACAATGAAAGAAGCGTAGAGAAATAATTCGGAACAGACCAAAAAACTTTGAAGAAAAATGCATAACGCTTTGATAAAGCAATAAACATGTAGAGACGGACGGGGCCACAGGACGGATGTGTTGTGTGTGTGTGTGGTTGTGCGAAAGACCGATTATCCCGCCAAATATTTGGACATTGCTTTTGGAGTATTGAAATGGGGAGTTGAATTTCGGCAAACGATTGTAAATTGAAGACATTTAACCCTTTACTGCATGATATATTAAATATTTAAGTGGAAAATTGTATTCGCAGCAAATGCTTTTATTAACCCTTTACTGCATGAAATATTAAAAAATTGAGAAAAAATTTTGATTAATGCTGAAAGTGAAAAGCTGATGTGATTGATTTCAAACACAACTACGAGTTCATCGTCAGGAATCTTAACCCTTTCGACCTCGTTGGCGCTTTTTTTTTTTTTTTTTTTTTTTTTTAAATATCGATAGCTTCGGATAGAAAGGGCGTAACATTATTTTGCTACTTTACAGGAGAAGGAAAAAACTTCATAAAATCGCAAAGGTTAGATATTTAAAAAAAGTTTAAACGCAAAGTCAATTAAATACTACGCACGAAATTTGTTTTAGGCTTGAATTTTTATTTTTTCTGTGTTTCGAGCAGTTTTCTGAGTTAGGGCTTTTTGATATCAATTTTCGTTCAAAACACGTGAGTTAGGTCTTTGTACGCAAAGTTTAAAATATAAATAAAATTATAAGATGCGATCCAGCACTATACTATAACCAATAATATCGGTTAGTGGTTTCTATTGATAAAATTAATTCAAAACAAATATTTTTTGGACACATTATTCACTGTTTTCACGTTCGTGTCTTGAGTCTTTGCATGCATACAGACCAAGAGAGACATGCAAAGACTTAAGAAAGGAACGTGAAAACAGTGAATAATGCGTTCCAAAAAATATTTGTTTTGAATTAATTTTATCAATAGAAACCACTAACCGATTTTAATGGTTATAGTCTGAAAAAACTCGTCATAGATTGAGGTTTGCGGCATTTGAGTAGAAAAAATTTTTTTTTTCTACTAGGGTCATTATTTGGCCAGTTAGGGGATGGAACCCAAAATTCAGTTTTAAAAAAAGGAATAATTATAACATATTATTAAAACATACCAAAAACGAATCCAATATTCTTCATATTAGGCTCGTTTAAAAGGTAATTTTGTAAATTTTTCGAATATACATACTGAACATGCTCGTTCTTGTTCCTACGGCATCTATATTATAGATTGAAGTTCGTGAGGCATTTTTCTTTAATTTAAGCCTATTTTTGTATGGGGACCTCCTAAGGAGGGGAGATAGAGGGTAGGTATGTTTAAAGAAAATACTTGGGGTAAAAAAATAATGGGGGTCGGTCATATATATCAGCCCCCTAGGAGGGGTTTGACTGTAGTGACAGGCATTTTGTCTGAAATTGTGATAAAATTAAGGTAATTTTGTATGGGTGACCCCTAAGGAGGGGAGATAGGGGGTCAGTATGTTGTGAAAAAATGTTAATGAGACAAAGTTAATGGGGGTCGGTCAAACATTTGACTCCTCTAGGGACACTCTGTGGCTAGTTAGGACAGTGGGAGGAAAATTCATAAAAAAAATTACTTTTGTATTGGAGCCCCCTTAAGGAGTGGAGATAGGGGGAAAGTATTTTTGGATAAATTGTTGGGAATAAAAAAATAATGGTAGTTGGTCCTACATTTGACCCCTCTAGGAGCTACTCTGCTTACAGTAACATCAAAAATTTGGAAAAAAATCAATAATTAAATTTTTCAAATGACTTGATGCGTGACATTTTTTTACAAAATAACCTTAAAATTAGTATTTTATGAAGTCTTTAACAAAAGTTCATCGTACTATGATACAGAAAAGAGTTTCAAAAAAAGTCATCACCCTAATGCACACGCACAGTTATGAATGTTAATTTATAGGTCTCGCCATCACTGGCGTAGTTGAACGTCTTTTTGTGAGTTAGGGCTTTTTTCTTTCGCAAAATTGTTCGCTATGAGTTAGGGCTTTTTTAAAAGTAACTATAACTTCGGTATTTTCAATCAAAGGTCGTCAATTTTTTGGGAGGGGGTGTATTTGAGAGTCGACCACCAGAAAATGCAAAAATCTCGTTTTAAAAAAAAATGAGTTACGCCCTTTCTATCCGAAGCTAACGATATATATATAGAATATGATCACAAAAACGAAGGATAAAAAATTTTTTGATCATTTTCTTAATTTTTTCGCACGTTTTTGAGAGCATCAGGATTGGACTTTATTAACCCTAGAAAGATAACGTTATTTTTTTACCTTGAAAAGATAACGATACGCCTGAGCGACGTGTGTTTGTTTTTACTATCCTTAAGGATGTTTAAAAAAAAAATTTGAACAGATTGTAATTTAAATACATTATTTAATTTATTGTCAGTCATTTCGGCTCATTTTTATAACCAAACTTGTATATATTAAAAGTAAATAAGAAAAAACTTAAATATGCTTTCAAAAGCGGGAGCAAAAAATTAAAAACGACTACGTCTCGTAAGCGTACGTTATCTTTCTAGGGTTAAGACATGGTGTCCTTAATGCGACCAAAAGGGGAAAATTTATAATACGTCTTAACTGAATAGATACTTTTAAACATTTTTGTTTTTTTAAATATTTATTCCGATTAATAGCTTCGATGGGAGGAGCACTGGGTTAAGGGAATATATTAGTAGGTACTCAGTTTTGATTTAACCCATTTGCATCCGCTGTACTATATAAACGACACCATTTTAAACTTCGTCTTTAAGCTTACAGTTAATATTACAGTGAAGTTACTTATTGCTTTACTGCATAATTCATTAAAAAATTGGGAAACATTTTTTCCCCGTAAATGGGTTAATACTAGTGATGCCACGAATATTCGGCCACTATTCGGTATTCGGCCTATTCGGCGTCATTTTTCAGTATTCGGTATTCGGCCGAATAGTTAAATATTCGGCCAAATACCGAATAGTAGAAATAACTTATTAAAAAAATCAGCAGTAACTACAAATTAAATTTTTCTCACAATAACGTAAAAAAATTTAATTAACGAGAACTAAAAATACAGCAGATTTGCATTTTATTCTTTAGAAATACTAAATGTACACTAGCTGCTTCTAAATTTTTTTTGAAAACATTATGAACAGTGGGCAAATTTTTCAGCGGCAGTTTTTGCCTTGACTCCAGCTAGTCGCGAGTAGGCTCAAGCTGTCTTTGCTACGTGCCGAATATTCGGTTGCCGAATATTCGTTAATCGGCCGAGAGGTTGACCGAATATTCGGTATTCGGTATTCGGCCAAATCCACTATTCGTGGCATCACTAGTTAATACTGTCTATATATATATATATATATATATATATATATATATATATTAAAAAAAAAAAAAAAAAAAAAAAAAAAAAATTTGAATAAGGTAAGTGTACCACGTAAGGCCCGGCTCCTCGTAAGGCCCACTTTCATTTTAACCAACTTCTAACTATCAAATGTTTCTGTACTTACACATGTTGAAACATGTCCTCAAGTTATTTCGTAGAAATAAAAAATTAAGACAATCGCACTATATTTGCGGCGACCAGTCAATTGAAAATAACAGAGGCGTAAAAAAGCCATTTTTATAGTGGACGATGCTTAAAAAATAATGATCTATAGTGAAATTGTGGGTTGCTTTCTTAAAATAACAAAGTTTGTTGTATTGTGAAGATACAGAGGTATGTTTATGGTAAAAAAATCCATAGCAAATTTTTTTTTCTTGGAAGGACTATGAAGGCCCACCATAAAAAATTCAACAACGGTCATTAAGAAACCTTATATTGAGTTGCTCTGAGGTCAAAAGACGGCAACTATACCTTTTTTTTTTGCTTAAATAGCGTTTAATCTTTAATTCTTAATCAAAAACAGGTTAGTAACATTCGTTAAGTTTTTTTTTAAATAAACGAATTTTGTATGATATTTTAATTTTTTTTACTAGCTTTTACAATATAAATTAACATAAAAGGCTTTCAAAAGTAATGAATGCAAGTTTGGGTTCATTATCTCAAACAAGGAGTAAGTGGGCCTTTTAAGGTACACATGTTCCTCGTAAGGCCCAAAATGACGTTTTTTTAAATCGCATTTTAGGAGCTTTTCCGATAATGATTTTTGGTAGAATTTTTTGTTTTTCTATAGAAAATTTATCAAATAAAACAACACAAAAACAATCGGGTTTCTATCATCAATACTTTGTACGCTGTAATCGAAAAGGTGTTAGGTGGGCCTTACGTGGTACACTTACCTTATAAAAGATTTTATTCGGCTGGTCACGATGATTGAAATTGGAAAAAAGAAACAAAAATCCCAACCACAATTTCGAAGAAATTTCTTAGGGGGATTTCCCTTTTTTTTTCTAGGTACTTCAAGACATTTTTTATATAATTATACAGGGGTGTCACAGAATTCGATAGCTGACGGAATCGGAATTAAAACCGATCGAAATTTCATAAAAAATTTATAAATTTTGTTGTTTTTGGTTTTGAATCGGAACTATTATCGGTTCTTAATTGCACAGAACCATATTTTATCCGGCTGTCTATGAGATATATATGAAAATTCAATCGACTAAAATTCGAATTCCGACAGCTATCGGATTCTGTGACACCCCTGATTAATCGTTTTTTTATAGGATATGAATAGTTACTTGAATTTTTACTTTGTTTGTGAACATAAGAGTCCACAACGCAGAGGTTCGATTGTACTCGGTTTAACTGAAATCATGCTTTTGTTCTTATTTAACTAAAATTGGGTTTAAGATCACTAAGATTTATTCAAAAGTTATTGTAATAGCCTTAACATCAGCACCTAAAAAGGGTTTGAAGTTCTAAGTTCTTCAATTTAATGGCTGAGTCGAGGGTTAATATTTTTTAGGAAAACTTTTTCTTTTCATTATTTAATTCACACTACAATATTTAAATTTTATTTAACACTTTTTTTCAATTTTTCTTTGTGATATTTTTTGTATTTCAAAATTTACTTCGATTTCCTTGATTTATTTTTATTAATTTTTCGTTTTAAAATTCATTTTTAACTGAATTTTTAGGTCTTTATATTTCACTGTCGTCACGCACACTCAAGGGCAACAACGCGTCACGCACTCATCTCTGATATAAACCGTTTAAAAGGAAATTCCCACACACACACGCGGCAATTTGGCCATATGCCGTTATGAGAAATTTCCCTTTCGTCGAAAAAGAAATCCATCCTTCGCATTAGTTTTTTTTCTCAGTTCTTCCATTCCTTTTGTTTCGCAACGGCAAAAAGACAAAAAAAAAAGAACAACAACTCCGTTACAAAAGATCTCTTTCGCGACTCTTTCCGATTTCCTTGCGACTTTTGTTTTTTTTTTTTTTTATGTACTTCCAATGGAAGGACCGTTACAACAAAAAGCACTTCCAATTACATGGAAATAATTTTCCGTTGCAAAACTTTCGAATCGAATTAACGCGAATTTTAATTTCTTTCTCTGTGCAGAATATTCCATCATCATCAAATAGAAGAATTGCAAGCAAATAAATGGGGAACAAATCAATGCAGTCATAAAAAATCTAACGGCATTTTATAACTAACTGTACAATAAGGCAAAAAAACTCACCGCCTCCTTTCCTTCCTTGGCATTGGCACGAGAACTTTACAGAGAGCGATGGCGCGCGCGCGCCTTCCATAAGCGCAGAAGTCACCTTGGCCACAGCATCCATAATAGCGCAGCAAACGAAGAATCGTCATCGTCAGGTTCAAGACCACGAGAAGAACCAATAAACGATCCAAACGAACGAATGAGCGAACGAAAAACAAAAAAAAAAGACAAGAAACGTTCGGACGGACGCACGGCACAAACGCACCCACAAAAAACAAGTTTCTCAAATATTGCACATGTAACGGTTCTTCATATTGCATCGCAATTCGCGAAATTCGAAACAAAATTTTCTGTTCTTCAAGTGTTTTTTTTTTCTTTCTTCTTTTCTTATTACTTTTTCAAACACTGTCGGCGTTCGCTTCTTCTTCTTCTTCACTCTTCCAAGGAATTTTGTAACTGTTCATAATTCTTTTTTTCTCAAATTTTCATTCGCGTAGCTTCATTTTCGAAACGCAAAAATTAAACAAACTTCCAAAAAAAAAAAAAGCACCGTTTGAAAAACACATTCGCGCCATTATTGAAAAACAAGATCACCGGCGTCCGCGCACACAACCATCTCCTTCGCTTTCCAACCGAAAAATACGAAAAGGAGATGCTTCGAGTGAAAAGGGTAGCCAGAAAGCGATTTTTCATTTGTCGTCAGCTAGAGAGTTGGTGGTAGCTGCATGGCTGCCACTCATAGTAAAATTGTACCAAAACTGGTAGCTTTTTTGCGTTTTTGTGGTACATTGGTAAAAAATTTGTCAAATTGATACATTTTTCGGTTGGCTGTAAATCGCTGGTGCTATTTAAACTCTGAG
Source organism: Chlorops oryzae (assembly GCA_020466095.1). Lineage (NCBI taxonomy): Eukaryota > Metazoa > Arthropoda > Insecta > Diptera > Chloropidae > Chlorops > Chlorops oryzae. Next base: position 21,677,170 of record CM035809.1, on the reverse strand, counting down.
TGATATCGCGGCAGTTCTGTTTTCATATCTTTGTTATACGTAGCTGTAAGAGCGACTTTAATCATAGTGTGGGGCGACTTTTAAACATATTTCTATGAAAATAATAAAAAAAGCATAAGTAATTAAAATTTTAGCAAGCATGAATAACATAAATTAAGGGGTTATTCTGATGTAAGCGCACATAACTTTTCTCATTTTTCAAATTTTTTTCCTAAAGACTGGTCTCCAGTTCCCCAAGGAATGAAAAACTCCATATAAAAAAAAGCCAAAGAAATGCTTAAGAAATGCAAAAAAGTAGTACATATTTTTAATACGTTTTTTTGACATAAAATGTGCACGGTAACCCCGGCTATCAGCAGAAATAATTGCAAATGAATTGTTTCTTGGAGAAATTTTGACAAGTGAGGTAGGTCAGCTGTGATTGTATAGAAATAGTGCATCCATTTTTCGGGTTTTTTCAAAAAACATGGAGAAAAACCCCAAAAAAAACCAAAAAAGCTTAATAATTTCTCAAACGAGAATAAACGCGAATTAATATCGCTTGTTAAAGAGAGTAGAAGAATTTGCGCGCTTTTTATTCTGAACGTTTATAATCGCGCCTTTTTAATTTCTGTGTTTCGTTTCACTTTTTTGACACATGTGACATATGACAGATTGCCTCTGTTGCACTAAAAAGTTCTGTAGTACTACCTTTTTTCCTCGGAGAAAAAAATAGAAAATTTCTGCTGACATTCCTTACCGAACTGGAGACCAGCCTTAAGACAAAAAAGATCCATAATTCAAAGTTCAATCAAGAATATAAGCGGATGGATAGTTTGGTCTGTAGCGAGTTGCCCGTGTCAGAAAAATCCGTTTTGAGAAAAACGCATTGAAAGTTTCAAGAGCCAGTGAAATTTGCTTAGGGTGCGTCGGCGATTATGGACTGTAACTTTTTTATTGCTTGGAATTTTGGCCTGATTATTTTATAGCGTATTCTCAATAGGTGTAGTTATCGGAATATGCAAAAAAAAATTGATTTTAAAAGTGGTTTAATCAGAATGTCCCCTTAACAAATAAATAAGTTAGAATTCGCCACACTTAATGATATGTACAGTATTTTCGCTATCTAAGAAAGTCAATTTTGCCAAGAAATTTCTATACTATATCCGGTTTTTTCTTATATAAGAACCCGTTTATAAAAAAATTCTTTCTTATAAAAAAAAAACCGTTTATTAGAAAATTTTTTCTTATATAAACTACCGATATTTGAAAATAGGGGTTTTAAATTTTTGATAAAAAACCAAGTTTCTTATATACAAATTTTTTTCATACAACAAGAGATTTGATTATAAAATCCTGTTATATAATCAAGTTATAAAACCGATATGGACGTACGGTTTACAACTCTAAAGGTGAGATGACACTACGTGTGCAATACACGAATATTTGCTCACTGACGTCATAAACATTGCACACGTAATGAAATCGACGAATAATTTGTTTGCTCAAAATAATTCTTACAATATTTTACAAATAAAATGTGTGCGTTGCACGCGTAATGTAATCAACCCAAATTTCAACTGCACAAACATTTTGTAAAAATATGTACACGTGAAACTGTTTCCTCATACAGTACAATCTGCTGAAATCTCTAAAGTTTGACATTATTTTCATTGAAATCTTTTAAAAACGAAACCTAGTAACATTGCGCAATCAAAATGTGTGATTTGTCCATATATTGTGCGAGAAAATGTTATGTGTGCAATTGTTTTTCAGATGTGTCACACATTTTTTGAGCAATTATGTGTGCATTGCACACGTAGTGTAATACCCTGAGCAAATAAATGTGCTTCAAATTTTATTTGTTTAAGATGTGTCACACATTTTTTTGAGCAATTATATGTGAATTGCACACGTAGTGTCATCTCACCTTAAGGAAACGCAAGCGCTTCAAATATAGATATTCTGCAAAGAGCTCAGTCCAAAATCCTAAGATCAATTACAGGAGCTCCATGGTTCATTAAAAATGAACACATCCATAGAGATCTAAAGGTAGAGACGGTTAAATCAGAATTTATGAAGATCAAGCAAAAATATTGCCAAAAATTGCAATCTCATGTAAATCTCCTCGCCAGAGAACTCGCAACTACGTCCTCTCTTTCGCGATTAAAAGAAAGGACCGACCGACTATCCAATTCGATCCTTAGAATTCCACTTACTTAAACATATTGCATTCCACTGCACGACCGCGGTTCCTGTTTGCGCTTGTGCTTCCTTGCACCTCGGTAAAATAATACTCAAGCATTCCATTGCACGAACGCGATTCCTAACTACGTTTGTGCTTCTTTGCACTCTTCCGGTAAAATAATACGCAAAATCTCCAAGTCTATTCAGACTCAACAGGCCATTTCACGGTCGGATCTTTGATCGAATTAGTCACATGTGTCGGTGAAAGGTAGAGTCCGTGTGCACATAGACTTTAGTTTTCACTAGCACAGTTGAAGGGTTCGTTCAGGGATCTGACAGTGAATTGGTCGTTTTACGCCCAGGTTTCCTTATCTGAGGCTCTCATGCAAATACTAATTACATTTATATGCATATTAATTATAATAATGCTACATATCATGTAATTAATTCCAAACTAGACTTAAGATTTTCCTCCTTATTGATGGACTCATGTAACATAAAATGAGTGATACAATAAATAAATTAAAAGTTAAAAAAAAAAAAACAAGAGATTTGGTTTTTGGTAAACAGTTTCTTAAAACCGGGGGTTTTCTTATATACGAGTTTCTTATATAGCGAAACTACTGTATTATTTTTTCAAAGGAGCTGTGTAAAAATATCAATGATGCTCCTTTTGTTTGGTCATCTAAAGACTGTTTATTTTTATTTTTAAATTGACTTTTTACAAACCATTGTACCTTTATTTCTTCACTGAGTTTAAGTTAATTTTTCATACAAAACATCTTTGACTATTACTACGTTTATGCATCATGTTAACCCAGGTATATTCAACCCGGGTAAAAAACCTGAGCATAAACGGGCAATTTTGAACTTGAGTTAAATGACTAACCCAGTTTTATTCTTAAGAGACACTGAACAGCGATGCGGCATGACATACACGAAAATTATGTTTTTAGAAATATAAATGTATGGGACACACATTGCAATGCATGACTAAAAGTCGAAATGAGTTGGATTTTTTGTCATTCGCTTCGATTTGCCTAAGCCCTCGTGTTTATGCACAAACTTCAACTCGAGTTGAGTTTTCTACCCACTTTAAATAAATGTGTTTATTCAACCCGATTAAATTCTCTAACTCGGTTATAAATAGCGTTTATGCGAGGGGGTTGAATTGACCTGAGTTGAATATACCCGGGTTAACATGATGCATAAACGTAGTATATGAAAGTTGTTTATGGCATATTTTTTCCCGTTTTGGTAGTTTATTTGGATTGGTTTGGTAAAATAACAATTTAAGGTGAGTGGCAACCGTAGGTAGAAAGAAGGACGCTAACATTAAGCGAACCCGACACGGTACTGAATAGCCTACTGAATTCATACGTACGTATTCAGTATGTTTGCGTCGACACGTTACTGAATTTAGTATACTTCATTATTTGTCGCTTGTTTTCAACGAGTGCAGACGACGATGTCAAACGCGGACAAAATAATTTTGGCGGCTGTTGTAGTGGCATTAAAAAAAAAAGGAAAACGAAAAAAAAAAAACAAAAAAAGGATTTGGATGAAAAATTGGCTAAAAAAAAGGAAGGATTTTGCTCATACTAATTTATTGAATGAAATAAAAATATCAATGATAAAATTCAATGAATTCCAAAATAAATGATTTATCATCGTTGTCCGCCATCACGTCGTCTCGCCATAAAATTTTCTCTCAAATGAATTCAGTTACTGAATTCAGTATGTCGCGCATACGCGTTACTGAATTCAGCCATTCAGTACGCAAAATCAAAACGATTTGGATTTTGCGTACTGAATCGCTTCCCTCGTTGTAAGTGAGACGCATACACATCTATTTCACTAATACACATATAGCGTTCAGTACTGAATTCAGTACCGTGTCGGGTTCGCTTTATGCTGCAATAATTGTGTTAACTCAAGATTTGTATGCAATAAATCTATGTCGCCGTTCATATTAGGCGGCAAATGAGTTAAAGGTGGCGGGAGGTGGAGGAGGGGGTCAAATTTGGTCAAAATCTCTCATACGTAATTAATAGACAGCTCCAACGTCGTGTGGGGGACCAAATTTTTTGTTTTTTGAGGATTTCAAAACCAAATTTAAGGGAATTTTGGTCATATTTTGAGACAATCCAGAGATACAATATCCTCTAAAAACTATAAAAAGTACTTTGACATCGCCTCGCAGGACCTTTCACAGTAATTTATGTAAATTCATAGCTGAAAGGTTCAAGTTACATGACTTCTGTGTGAGAATACTTCATAAATACCTCTATTCAGGGAACACTGTGGATCCAGTTTTATTTGAAATTTCCCATGGTACGGTTCTAAGGAATCCAGCTTGGAACCTCAGTAAGTCATTAGAATACTCCATTTTGAGATAGGGTTATTTGAGGACCTCTTCAGGTAATATCTTGGAACACTTTGACATACATACAAACATTGATAGTTGCATAAAATTCCACACACTGTCAACTGACTGACCACAAAATTGCAATAAAAACCTCCTCAAAGTAAAGACGCACGTGGTCGATGCTCACATTTTAGGCATTTCGTTTTCAATCCCTTTGAGTCAGGATTTATTCCATTACTCTTAACGCGACATTTATGAGCATACATGTGTACATATGTTTGAGTGCACAATTCACGTAGATTCCACCCTACAAATATAAGGGTGATCCGTACAAGGCCAACTACTTATTGAATCCCGGTTTTTCGTCTACAAGAAATTGCAAGGATGGGCGAATGTATGTATGTGTGTAAGTATGTGTGTTAGTGTGAGTATTAGTGTTAGTTATGTCCTTGCAAGGGGTGAATCATATTTGCGTTTTTTATTTTTATGATGAAACTTCCAGCCCAAGAGGTGTGAACAGTTAGTGAATTTGTCATGGTTCGTTCCTTTCGATCGTAAAAGAATCAAAATACAATTACAAAAACAATTTCGACAATGATTTAAGAAAGGATACACAGTCAGTGGTGGTATGGTTAGGGCATGGTATGGTATGATGGAAATGGTAAGATGAGATTGAAGAGAAAACAGGATTTGGATTTTTGATATGCAAAAAAAAAAAAATATAAATAAATACGAAGAAAACAGGGAGAGACAAAAAGGGAATAAAAAGACGTTTGTATTAACGGGTTCCTTGAAAGGCTCTAATAAAATTAGCCACGCACTATAATCATTTTGTGATGGGCGCTGGGAAAAGGGGGCAAAACTCATGAGAGGAAATATATAACAAAAGTGAAATAAAGAAAGAAAGAAAAAAAGAAAAATGGAATTGAAAGTAAAATTGGTGAGACCACATTTAGTAACAATGAAAACTGTAATTTTTGCCATATTCAAGCTGTCATAATTGATCATAAAAATTTGAGTGAATGACCCAAATGAGTTTTGATGTGGGTTTTTTTTCTTGCTCCTTTTGCGCTTTTGTCTTGTAATTACGCATTTTTTGTGAGTTTTCGTTTTTAAATTTTTTTTTTTAAATTATTTTTTGAAGAAGTTGTAAAAGTAATAAACATTTTTTTTCTGGACACACGAGGCGGACTTAAATGGTCCTTACATTTATTGGGCTAATGCCGCAGTTATTCATAACTTGGGCTTAAGACATAATTTGGATTAATACTTTCAGAGCTGAGGTGCACAATTGAGGATATAAAATATTTAAAAAAAAGCTTCTAAAAGCATACAGTGACATGTTCAAAAAAAAAAAAAAAAAAAAAAAACAGGTATGAAAGGGTTTAGGTAAAAATTTTATAGTTTACTCGTTATATGGGGTTTTCGAATAGTTGGTCTCTCTCCTCTCCTCTCCTCTCCTCTCCTCTCCTCTCCTCTCCTCTCCTCTCCTCTCCTCTCCCTCTCTCTCCTCTCCTCTCCTCTCCTCTCCTCTCCTCTCCTCTCCTCTCCTCTCCTCTCCTCTCCTCTCCTCTCCTCTCCACTCCTCTCCTCTCCTCTCCATCCTCTCCTCTCCTCTCCTCTCCTCTCCTCTCCTCTCCTCTCCTCTCCTCTCCTCTCCTCTCCTCTCCTCTCCTCTCCTCTCCTCTCCTCTCCTCTCCTCTCCTCTCCTCTCCTCTCCTCTCTTCTCCTCTCCTCTCCTCTCCTCTCCTCTCCTCTCCTCTCCTCTCCTCTCCTCTCCTCTCCTTCCTCTCCTCTCTCTCCTCTCCTCTCCTCTCCTCTCCTTCCTCTCCTCTCCTCTCCTCTCCTCTCCTCTCCTCTCCTCTCCTTCCTCTCCTCTCCTCTCCTCTCCTCTCCTCTCCCTCCTCTCTCTCCTCTCTTCTCCTCTCTTCTCCTCTAATCTCCTCTCATCTCCTCACCCTTTCCTCCAACATCGCTCGCTATCTCTCCCCCTCTCTCCCCCTATCTCCACCATTCAAACCATCTCTCGCAATCTCTCGTCCTCTCTCACTCCCCATGACACCCTCTATCACCCTCTCTCTCCGTCTCTCCCCTTATCATCCACAATTTCTCTCACCTTAGCCCTCTGCCTTCCTCTCACTTCCTCTCACTTCCTCTCACTTCCTCTCACTTCCTCTCTATATATCCATCTATCTCCCGCTCTCTCACCCTCTCTTTAACCAACGCCAGCAAGGGCCCCAAGAGAATCTTTAACGTTTTCTACTCGGAGCTTTGGGTACTTTAAAGCCTCATCCTTAATCGGAAGAAGATCTCTCTCAGGCAAATACCTACCTTGGAGGAGTAAGAAAAATACTTCTCTCTTTGGATTGAACCGATGGGAGCATTCTTTTTTCCTAATTCGCCAGATAAGAACGTTAATAAAGCCAATATTTCATTAAAGAATGGACTTAAAGGGGCCCACAAAACAATAAATCAGAGGCGTATTCCGAAAATGGTTTCGGCAGGGTTTTCAGGCGATAAAAAACTTTGTACCCTGATTATTTTCTCCTGTTTCTTTGTGATTTCT
>CM035809.1:21563000-21669970 GCA_020466095.1 Chlorops oryzae | reverse complement strand
AAACCAGTGCTAGCTTGGAAATTACACTCCGTTTCGCCTGTGCCGGGAATCGAACCTCGGACCCTGGAATCAAGAGCATAGCAAGCATCCCTTACGCTATCCCAGAGCCACACTCACACGCATAAATCTGCATAAATAAATACATAATAATTTCTTTCTGAACAGAATACATATAAAATTACCTAAGAAATACTTAAATGTTAGATGTTAGTTTTACTCATTGAATTATTGAACTTCCTTATATTGAAGTCGCACAGGACCAGAAAATCACTTCATTATATAGAATTTTCATTTTACAGAAATTTTTATCACGTACACTGAAAGTGGAACGAAAAAGCTGTGCGTTTGAAATTGTATAGACGTTCACTATACGGAAGTTCGACTGTATTTCGAAATGAGTTCCAATGAGTTTAGGATTTCCAGAAGATCAGCGAAGATACATGCATTATATTCAGTAAGGGTGATGAATGGTTTAAGAATATCTAAAATAAATAGGAATATAAACAAAAGCAATCCATCTAGGTGTCTGTGAACATGCTAACAACAAGATCATGCTTTATTGACGCATTAAGATCTCGTTGTCCCTGTTTAGATTGAGAGAAACACTGGAAGATAACCCATTTCGTCTTCCTGTTTAAGCCGGGACGTGAAAAATTTGGAACTTCTCTTTCGATGTTTCCTTCGTGTCTACACGAAGAGTGTCGCCGGTACGGGAGACAAACCCCTCTACCTTTCCTGTACGCCTCTCACCATCAAACTATGTGTCAGGCACACTGTAAAAGTTTGAATAACCCAGCGGGAAATGTCCCCCTGACATCATCGATGCAGTCAGGGTGACTTTGGAGCCGGAACGCATTCGATTTCATAGGGAATTTTGCATGACATTTGTACAGGAGTTGGATAGTAAATTCACCGGTGACATGTCATCGTGGGATTAGAAAATGTCAGTGGTGATATGGTGGCATGACATGTTATGCTAGGGGGTCGATGGTCTCTTTGAATATTTCGCAAATTTTTAAAAATATATTTCTTACAATTTTTGTTCGCCTCAGCCAGAGATCGAACCACGATCTTCGGATTTTGTATAAATCGAAGTGAAGAAGAAAGCGTACTGTTTAATGAAAATCTTTGAGAATTTGCAGAAGATTATTTTAAGCGTTCAATAAGATACAAATTTCTTAGCCAAGTCATTGTAAAATTTCTTTTGACAAGAAAACTTACATTTCTTGGATAATTACGAACGACTAACAAATGATCTCGTAATAAGTAATTCATAATTTTAATGCAATTTTCATTAATGGAACAATATTGCACGATAACTCGTTTTTAATGTAAATCAACAAGTAATAATCAACATGAAAGACCATAAAGACCGCCATAATTCTTTTAAATTAATTTTATACTTACAAATAAATTGACGTCTACCATATTGAAAAAGTCATTTGCTCTTGCCATACACTTATTCAAGTTTTGCGAACAAAGGTGGTTCAACGATACATACACAAAATGAACCAATGGCATGAAAACAGCGACCAACCGGCCAATCGTTTCTTCGTAAAGTTCTGTCTTTTGAGTTGTTATATACAACATGCAAAACAAATGTGTATTGTAAATAATTTTCATCATTGGGGCCTGTGAAGAATGGTGCTTCGCTTTCTCTTTGCGACGTCCACGAATTTTAAGCGAGCGTCGCACCTGCAAATAGTGAAATTGTGGGTGGGAGTTTCAATTATGGAAATATTATGCCCTCACCTCATCCAAGCGCAGCAGCTCCTCTGTGCTCATACTGCCCGATAAGACACTTTTCGATTCTTTTCGTAGGAACATAGATTATACGTTATTGTCGTTGTTAGGAAATGTAAATTGCGAGATAACCACAATAGAGGAACAAGTAAACAAATCGACGGATGAACGAACGACCAAATAATGGGCGTGCCGGCCGTCGTCTTGCCGCGACACTTTTCTTTTTCGATTTCTAATCTTGCGGTTCGGCAAGCTTACTCATATCTGTAATCTCCATTTTAAATAAACTGTTTACACAGATACAAAAGGAAGTGATGTATTGTAGTGATGTAGAACTACACTACACTACACTACATATTCCCGAATTTTATTTTATATTATATATACATATAATTATAGTGAGCCCTGCCATTGAAGCCATGGAAGCCACAAATGAAAATATGTTTACAAAAGCACAAAAATGCAAAAGGGTACGTGACGCGAGGAAGGAGATCGCTGCATTTAAATTTGAATTGGCAAAAAACAAAATTGGTACATTAATTAATGTACACATTAACTGAGTACAATGCATACAATATGTATATTTTTTTACAGATCTTTGTACCTTAGACGGTACAAGGCAGCTCATTGAAAACGCCAAAACAATTTTAAATGCGTTTGTTGCACGACATCAACACGACAGAAATAGAAGTGATGTGTTGAACTTCTTGCAAGCTGCTCGGTCGTTGAAAGTGTTGCTGGAAGTTGAAAAACGAATGGGCATGCGGAGCATGCGCGAAGTGATTTTTCCAGCTTATTGCTTTTGTAACATAGTAAGTAAGGGAGTGGTTAATATAATAGTAGATGGGGCAATTGGAGTGGGCAAATTTTGCAGCTCTCGCATGAACAACTCGCAAGAAACGAGTTGCAAAAATTCAAATTCAAATTTTATACATATAATTATATAAATTGTTTCAATATAGAAAAATAAATATTTATAATATTTTGTTTGCGTATGGCAGACAGATCATGAAACGACAGAGAACTACATTCAGTGTGTTCGAAGTTTTCTGCCATACCATTAGCTTCAGTACCACACTCCAATGCGTGGGCCTGACCATAGTTACAATAGGTTCTTGTCGCTAACATGGCAATGTTTAATAGAGTACAGTCTTGAATGGATCAAGCAACAGTGAAAAGAGAATATTGCATGTAAATTGCAGATACAAAAAAGCAAATATTCACACTGCGTGCAACTATCACCAGCTTTACATTGAAAAGCTTTAAGTTAACCCAGAAATTCTACGGCAAATCCAACTTTATTGAACAGCAATCTCAGCCGACTATACAATGTTAATGGTCACTTTGGATTAATTAATTTATTATTAATTAATTACTTTATAATTTATTAATTATTCGGTACCATGTGTTTATGGACATCCATGACATTACGCCCACTAAAATGCAATTGTGTGGCCACAAACATTTGCATATAAATGTTGTTTCGAACATTGGCACATTATAATCGATATTTTGAAACCAATATAAACCATATATACTATATTTCATAATCGAGATTAGCGGCAGAACAATTCACCGAGACTTGAACAATGCAACGATTCTTTTATAAATGCAAACAGAATTATTTATCATGGAAAATCTCGGGAAAAATTCCACTTTCCATGCATGATTAAACCCAAAAATCCAATTGTGTGCACAACACAGTTCTTTAATTTTCGAACATTCATGGCAACTTAATCACCATTTAAAACCAATGAGCAAAATTTCATTAAATAATATACCCAGAAATTCCACCGGCAAATTATCACCAGCTTTATTTGAACCAGCTAAAATTATATTAAACCCAGATTCACCCAGACAATTCCACCAGCTAAAATCAACCAGCTTTATTTAACCCAGAAATTCCACCGGCACAATCACCAGCTTTATTTGAACCAGCTTTATACCAAAATTCCACCGGCAAAATCACCAGCTTTATTTGAACCAGCTTTATTTAACCCAGAAATTCCACCGGCACAATCACCAGCTTTATTTGAACCAGCTTTATTGGACCCAGAAATTCCACCGGCACAATCACCAGCTTTATTTGAACCAGCAATTCCACCGGCTATACCAGTGTTCAATGTCACGGATGTGGAAAAACTTATAAACTCGAAAGGTTTGGATTGCGTTGAGTTTCCAAAAGGTAATGAAATATTGGGCGAATTGTCCAACCGTACGAAAATACCGCTAAATTTTGATGGCTTGGGTTGCGTGTTGGAACAAATTAAATCACCGCAATTCCAAGCCTTAATTGACCAAACTAATAATGACATCGCAGCGTTCGCTGGCTCACCGAGAGCCTTGCTCACTCGGCATTCGAAAACATATATTTTGATCATAGATCAATTCGGGGACGTATATTTAAATTACAATTTGGCCATAGCCAAAAATATTTTATCGGAGGAAATTTTTTTAATTTCAATTTGTGTAAAAATTTTTAATTTCCTAAACATTTTCCTCACTGTAGAGTTTATCACAAGAAGCATAGATACATACACAAGCATCAATGTTGAGCTGCCCACCCCAGTTTATAAGTTAAAATAACAACGTTGTTCGATATACTTTAATTTCCCATACTTCTGTTTAAAATATATAATAACTCTTCACAATTATTCAATATAAATTATTTACTTTCTTTTGCAGGTAAATTTAAATGTCACAAATGTGGTAAACAATTTGCACGTATGCCGTCTCTCGCACAACATAGAGATATATGTCTTGACAGTGCAGAGGTAGCGGGTAGTGAAAATTCAGGTGGTTTAGCAATGGACATCGTGATTGATGTCCAATCTGAACAAATTCCTCATGAATTGGCCCGTGATTCAGCATTGCACATAACTCACGATGTCCAAACTGAACAATTTTCTCATGAATTGGTCCGTGGTTCAGCAATGGACATCGTGAGTGATGTGCAAGCGGAACAATTTTGTGATGATAGGACCAGTGGGTCAGATATCGACATCGAAAAAGAATTTGAGATCGAAAAGATGGCGTTAGAACAGCAATCTGATCCATCTGCATTTAAAGAAATAGATGCCATCAATGAATTCATGAATATTGATGTTGGATCAGATTTCGAGGTTGAAGATGATTATGAATACGTTGTAGAAACGAAAATAGATTGGGGAGTTGCTATATCCATAAAAGAAAAATTCGAAACCCAAAAGTTCAAAAATGCGGTAACAAAAACCGTTGCAAATATAATACAACGACATAATAATTCTCGCTATACGTATGAAAGAATTAACAAAAAATTCGCACTGATCATTGATCAGTTTCCGAATGGTGTGGTCTCTTACAATCTAGCGATTGTAAAAGAAATTTAATGGGCCCCATAAAGATATTATTAATGTGAATGCAATTGAATCAAAAGGATCCCTGGAATCTACTTTTAATTTCTTTTGCCAATCCCTAAGTATTGTTCAGGTATGCAGCTTTAAAATTGAGTTGTTAGTGTGTGACTGCTCACCGGCAAATGTTCATGCAATTAGAGCTTTGTCACGTAAGAAACCTTATATTCATTTAAAAACAAATAAGATTCCTATCAGCATTGATATGGATCATTTGAAGAAATTTGAATGTGTAAAAGATGTTACACGTACGCTTCAAATTCCCTTACCAATACCTCATTCAGACACGTTCATCATCCCAAATGATCTAACAGATATAAGGGATAACGTGATGGTCTTTTTAAATAATTTTGTCGGGACAAGGTATACTCACACTTTAGTGAGGCATTCCATGAATAATATGGCTAAAATGCTTACCGAAGTTGATTCATTTGCAATCAATAGTATTAGCCAGTCAAATATTGAGTCATACTCAGGAATATTCAGAAATGATCCTGTAATAATTGCTGACAATAACATAACCTATGCAATTCATATATTTTATGGAACGATCGATCCTGATCCTAAGGATTAGATTCAGAACACTACCGAAGCCAAACTGAAGGCCCTGGTTGAAATAAAGTTCCACCGAAATCGAATCCGGTCTTATTTCGGGTTTTTGCGATTTTTGTACATAAAATAGAAATTGTAATTCAATTTAAAATTAAATTTGCAAATTAGTTTTAAAAATCAATTTTATAAATATTATTTTCGATTCCCACATTTTGTTTTAACAGTTTTTGCAGTCTCTGTTCATATAAAATTAAATTTGTACATGCCACAGTGTACATATATTTAACGTGCAAAGCAGTGTTGGAAAAGTAGGTGAAATTGTACCTTTTTCGGCTCTTTTTCACTTCAAAGGTACATTAGGTACAATTTCAAGATGAAGGAATTTTGTTAGTGAGTGAAATGGTGAAAGCTCTTCTGTGGTTATCCGCGACTACTCCTGATTCTATTGCAACATTCTCATGAAATGTACACAGAAGCGGCATTGGCCGTCATAAGAATATATGTCACGGGTTGGTCATCGAAATGGAATAGATTACTCCATCGTATCAGTACCTCTCGTTTTGCAAGACAATGTCATCATTCGGGAGTGAATAACACCTTCTCTCGATGACATTTCCATTAGAATTGGTATGAATAACATCTCCTTTAAATGACCATGTCATCAGATTTGATAAGTACTCAAATTTTTCCCTTGATGTCTTCGGTGAAAACATTAATGAATTTACCATTTATGGACAAAAATCCGGCTGGGTATATTAGGTACACTTTACTTTATTTAGGTACAATTTATGGACCATTTTAGGTACACACTGAAATTTCCATTTTCCAACACTGGTGCAAAGAGAACAAATTGTTATTTTTCAATAATTAATCTATAAAATTTTTATGGGTGTAGTAGGGATGGGCGATACCGATACGATAGTATCGGGTATCGATACTTTTGGGGCGATACTATCGAAATTTGGCATCGATTCTTTCGCAGCGCGATACTTACTAGTATCGATACTTGGAGACTTAATTTAGAGTATTCTGTCTGAATTGGGTACTCGTTGGAACATCTGTTCCTTGCGAAAGACTTTTTTCAATGGCGGCCTTAATAATGGATGAGTGCGGGAATCGACTTTCGCCAGAGCATTTGAAAAGAAGAATTTTCCTTGCTGCTCTGAACCAACAATATTGGTTTTCCCAATAATAGGCCAATTCACAGTTCATGCTAATTTAAGGTTTAATATGCTAATTGCTTTTTTTTTTGGATTTTCATTAAAACTGCTCAAAATACTGTACATAATTTGCATATATAATACATACATTTCAAATACATACCCTGAAAATATTTTTTAAGTATTTCATATTTTATAGTTTCATTACAAATCGTATTACGATCATCGTAATGATTATTTACACAGGGGAGCGGATATAAAAATGGGTATCGTTTTATTCGATACTATATCTTGGTATCGATTCCTTTAGCCGCGATAGTATCGTTCTATCGATACTGATTGGACTTGAGTATCGCGATACCCAAGTATCGATACTGGTTTCGGATTTGCCCATCACTAACGTCAGTGCTGAGGCACCCAAACAATTAGTGTCCCATGTTAATATTAATACGGGAATTGATGACATTGTTGAAGGTAGCGATTTATGCAATGCTATGGCTGCATTTTTAATTGAAAACCAGCAATACCTTTGCGATGAATTCCCTATAGCTACTGACCAAGTGGAAAATCTTGTCAGTGAAAACATAAATTGGGGTGAAGCGCAAACATTGGACGCAAAATTTAAAAGCACTATTTTCAAAGATGCACTTTGGAAAGCCCGCCAGCCAGGACATAATGATAAATATTTCAAAGCAAAGAAAATACCATCAAATAAGGCACAGGAATCACACGCAGAACGCATATTGCATGAAGCTTTTGTATTAATTTATGAATTCAACAAAAAATTAAATCTCGGTGAGGAAACTTTCAAAGTATCTACTATTTTTAAACAAAAGGAATACAAACAAATAAATAAGCACTTGGCAACTCCTGTACAAAATGCAGATTCAACCTTCATGAATTACTTAAGAGAAACACGTTGCAAGATTAATTTATATAATTTGACACCTCGTAGAATTTTCAATAGAAGCATACACACGTACATAATGCTAATTGATCAATTCCAAATCGGCAATTTGTCGGCGAATTTGGCAATCATTAAAAACGTCATCAACAAAGAAATGCAGATTATTAATTTCGATATTACAAAGGCGTTCGATGTGAAAGTAAGGAGAAATTTTGCGAGAGAATCTGCGTTAAACGCATTAAGATTAAATGTACAATTCCTGTACATATGCGCCGACTCCTCGCATATGAACGAAGCAGATTTTCTTTTGCAATATGCCGATTTAAATTTCCATTTCAATGTTCTATGTCGGCGAATCCCAATTTTGCGCCTGAAATCATTAAGAAAACAATTATACACTCACAACCTGCTGCCACTGCCCTTAAATGAAGAGATATTTAAAAAAAATTGGCCAACTATTAAGGTTGCAATGGCAGTATACTTGGAAAATGATAATTTTAATAAATGCCCGCATGCGAGATTTACGTTGCAAATGTTAAAAGAGAAGAGCTAAGTTCTTTAAGCTCTAATGTAAAGAAATTTTTGGATCATTTAAGTGGCAATTCAGAAAATGAATTGTTAGCCCACCATTCCTTAAATAACTTAATCGATTTGATAACTGAGTTCTTTAATCATTACAAAATTTATCATTTCAATACGAAGGCAATAAGCCAAATTCATATTGAAGATTACCAAGGGCTCTTTGTATCGCGAAGTTCAGATACTGCAACCAGTAGTATCGTGAACAATTTAGAATTGTTAATTAAGAGATACCAGGCTCTTAAAAATAACGAGGTAGAATATCTCGATGAAGACGAGGAGAACGCTTCTGCATAAATACACACCTAGAATTCATTATCGTTCTTATGCAAGTATATAAGAATATACTACCGAAGTCTGTATGACAGCCAGTCCGGAACAGCAATAGATACGGAACAATTTAAAACAGCAATTATTAATGCCAATATTCAAATTTTTAATTACTTAAATTCCCAAGACATTAAAAAAAAAATACGTCAACTAAATTTTGTAGTTTTAATAGACCAGTTTCCTCGCCAATTTACACAGTTCCATTTATCAATCTTTAAAGATATAAATTCAGATCTCTGCCTCCCCTGCCACATCAACTACTCGACATTAAATATAACTGATGATACATTTTTAAATGCGTGCTGCTACTTGGCAGAAAAAGTAAAAATTAATGTTGTTCACATATTTTGCGACGATTCACAGCAGAACAAATTGTTTGTTGAAAATGCTACATTTAATAATAATTTCGGAGCAACATTTAAAGAAATACCAATATCAATAGACTTGCGGCACTTCAAACACTTAAAATATCAAAATGATTTTTTCCTAAATTCATTAAAAGTAATTTACAGCATGAATAATTCTTTCCAATTCAACAAAACCAATTTAAAGAGATTCAAAAATTTAATTACCAACTACTGTTTTACAGTCTAATGTCTGGTTTATAGTATGTTAAAGGCTGCTGGTAAGCCCAAATGAGAATCCAGCAGCCAACTCTGCCAAATTAGAGACTTTAAAAGAATGATTCATCCATTTACTACTGTACTTTAAAAATGGGTGATTTTTTGCAATATCACCAACATTGTCAGCAATATCACCCAGGAGAGATGGCTAAACCGTAGGTTGAAAGCCGTCGAATATTGCCAAAGCCAGACTAAAGACCTTGGTTGAAATAAAGTTCCACCGAAGTCGATTCCGGTCTTATTTCGTGTTTTTTTTGAGATTTTTATACATAAAATAGAAAAAAAAATTGTAATTCAATTTAAAATTAAAATTGCAAATTAGTTTTAAAAATCAATTTTATAAATATTATTTTCGATTCCGACATTTTGTTTTAACAGTTTTTGCAGTCTCTGTTCATATAAAATTAAATTTGTACATGCCACAGTGTACATATATTTAACGTGCAAAGCAGTGTTGGAAAAGTAGTTGAAATTGTACCTTTTTCGGCTCTTTTTCACTTCAAAGGTACATTAGGTACAATTTGTCCATTTTAGGTACAATTTCAAGATGAAGGAATTTTGTTAGTGAGTGAAATGGTGAAAGCTCTTCTGTGGTTATCCGCGACTACTCCTGATTCTATTGCAACATTCTCATGAAATGTACACAGAAGCGGCATTGGCCGTCATAAGAATATATGTCACGGGTTGGTCATCGAAATGGAATAGATTACTCCATCGTATCAGTACCTCTCGTTTTGCAAGACAATGTCATCATTCGGGAGTGAATAACACCTTCTCTCGATGACATTTCCATTAGAATTGGTATGAATAACATCTCCTTTAAATGACCATGTCATCAGATTTGATAAGTACTCAAATTTTTCCCTTGATGTCTTCGGTGAAAACATTAATGAATTTACCATTTATGGACAAAAATCCGGCTGGGTATATTAGGTACACTTTACTTTATTTAGGTACAATTTATGGACCATTTTAGGTACACACTGAAATTTCCATTTTCCAACGTTGGTGCAAAGAGAACAAATTGTTATTTTTCAAAAATTAATCTATAACATTTTTATGGGTGTAGGAAAAAATAAAATTTTGTCTCTTTTTATATGTTAATCCGCATAATGCTAATGAGAATTGTAGCTCGAAGGAATGTAACCAAACTGTAACTGTATAACTAACAAGATATCTAAGGCTGCAATTATAGTAGAAGTTATTCATTTAAGCGCGCGTTAGCAGTATGAAAATTGCCCATATATTTAGTATTAGAAAGCAAAATTCATGTTAACGTAAAATCAAATAATTTTTGAGTAGTAAATGCCTCTCAAGTAACTATTCCGATTTATTCAAAAACAGCAAGCAAGGGTTCCGATTGCCATCATTTATACATTTATTTTGTTCATCGTATAGCGTTAGACGTTCTTATATACCTATACAGTAAAAATTAGCAAAAGAGGTTTGGAGATTTGTTTAAAAAAATCGAAATCAATTCGTAATTTCTTTTGGATATGTATGTATATTGCACCGGAGCTAAATCTAGATTATAAGCTAGCACCGCATCTAAATCTAGGTTATAAGAGGGATGCTGGAAATAAATCTTACCTATAAGGAGCCCCGTGTAAGGCTTAGTTGTAAGGACCACCGAGCTGTATAAATCTTAGTTATAAGGAGCCCCGCATACAGCTTAGTTATAAGGACCCGAGCTGTCTAAATCTTAGTTATAGGGAGCCGCGAGCTGTCAAACCCATGTTATAAGGAGCCCTGGGCTAAATCTAAGTTACAAGACTTGATCCACATCAATAAATGTTTCTCCACATTCCACATCAGCTGTTTAGTGAAAATCTTGTGAATTCACTTTTTTTTTGTAAATGTTTCA
Source organism: Chlorops oryzae (assembly GCA_020466095.1). Lineage (NCBI taxonomy): Eukaryota > Metazoa > Arthropoda > Insecta > Diptera > Chloropidae > Chlorops > Chlorops oryzae. The sequence goes on along the minus strand of CM035809.1, from coordinate 21,658,820 downwards.
AAGCTAAAAGACATTAAAGTAGTTTCATTGATTAATTTAGGTTAAAAATAAAAAAGTGCATCTTAAGCTGTAAAGTGAAATGTGTTTATCTAAAAGAAAGTGAAATGAATGAATCATGCGAATTGATTTTGCATATTTCAGAAATTCCATAAATTAATTAAGCAATAACACGTAGAAAAGCAAATGTAGGTTTATGCTCTTTTGTTCTCATTTTGCGCTCTCTCTCCCTCTCTCTCTCTGTTCGCATTGTGCTTATAAATTTCACTCTCTCTGCATATGTACTCATTTGTGGGTGTCCGCCGGAAAATCGCCGGTTTTCAGATTAGAAATCAAAAAAGAAAAGTGTCGCGGCAAGACGATAGCCGGCACGCCCATTATTTGGTCGTTCGTTCATCCGTCGATTTGTTTACTTGTTCCTTTATTGTTGTTATCTCGCAATTTACATTTCCTAACAACGACAATGACGTATAATCTATGTTCCTACATTTACAGTCCAAAGTCATGTTTAATTTCATAAAGAAAGGAGTATCATTTTTATAGAAAACTCTTCAAAATAAGCGCGGAAAACGGATTTATATAAAAAAAACTTATTTCAACACGAACATCCGCCATTGCAAACCCGATGTTGAAGGGGTTGATTCCTCATCGCCTCCGTCTCGTCCCGTCTTCCTGAAAAAATATTTTTAAAAAACGGTTAAAATCAAAGTTTTAAACATAAAAATTGAATGTAATTACGCTTCGCTTTCCTTCGTATTCATTTTGACACATTTCCTGAAATTAAAAGACAAGAAAAATTTTAAAATAAATTTGACAAAAAATTACATGTACTCACACGCATAGGTAGGTAGGTAGGTTGAAGTGGCTGCCACTTAGGCCGTTAATCGGCCCATTGTGATACCATGGAGGTTTTCTTGTGTTTGTGTGAGTGTATGTCTTATTATGTAGTGTGCCCCTAACATGCGATTTTTGAAAAACCAGTGCTAGGCTTGGAACATTACACTCCGTTTCGCCTGTGCCGGGAATCGAACCTCGGACCCTGGAATCAAGAGCATAGCACGCATCCCTTACGATATCCCAGAGCCACACTCACACGCATAAATCTGCATAAATAAATACATAATAATAATAATAATAATTTGCAAATTTAATTTTAAATTGAATTACAATTTCTATTTTATGCACAAAAATCGCAAAAAAACACAAAATAAGACCGGATTCGACTTCGGTGGAACTTTATTTCAACCAGGGCCTTCAGTTTGGCTTCGGTATTGTTATGAATCTAATCCTTAGGATCAGGATCGATCGTTCCATAAAATATATGAATTGCATAGGTTATGTTATTGTCAGCAATTATTCTGAATATTCCTGAGTATGACTCAATATTTGACTGGCTAATACTATTGATTGCAAATGAATCAACTTCGGTAAGCATTTTAGCCAAAAATTTTGCCATATTATTTATGGAATGCCTCACTAAAGTGTGAGTATACCTTGTCCCGACAAAATCATTTAAAAAGACCATCACGTTATCCCTTATATCTGTTAGATCATTTGGGATGATTAACGTGTCTGCATGAGGTATTGGGAAGGGAATTTGAAGCGTACGTGTAACATCTTTTACACATTCAAATTTCTTCAAATGATCCATATCAATGATGATAGGAATCTTATTTGTTTTTAAATGAATATAAGGTTTCTTACGTGACAAAGCTCTAATTGCATGAACATTTGCCGGTGAGCAGTCACACACTAACACCTCAATTTTAAAGCTGCATACCTGAACAATACTTAGGGATTGGCAAAAGAAATTAAAAGTAGATTCCAGGGATCCTTTTGATTCAATTGCGCATTCACATTAATAATATCTTTATGGGGCCCATTAATTTCTTTTACAATCACTAGATTGTAAGAGACCACTCCATTCGGAAACTGATCAATGATCAGTGCGAGTTTTTTGTTAATTCTTTCATACGTATAGCGAGAATTGCAAATGAATCAACTTTGCATTTTAGCACAAAAATGTGCCATATTTTTGGAAATATATGGCTGAGTTCCAGCATCCCCTCCTCTTTTGCACGGTCTTGGGACCGTCATTTTAGCTGGGCTTCAAAAGAATGATTCTATTCTTTTTCAAATATTATTTATTCCTTAACAATTTGAATTTAAAATATACATATTTTCAAAGTATTTTATTTATTTTCCTTATAATAAATGTATGAATCATTCTTTTTGTATCGAATAAAAAGCGAAGGATCTTATGTAATCCTGCTTAAACGCTTTATTTAATATTTGATGCTTACTCGTGTAGAAACAAATCAATAGTAATTCAGAAGAGAACAAATGGGAAAAAAGAAACCTTGGAATTTGCGTTGTTATATTTTCTCGGAGCCTACTTAGATCAACTGTTTCGAATATAAGTCGGGCGATTCATGTCGTGGGGAAATGTCATCATTGTTGGGATATGGGGATTAAAAGGTATGACGCCGTGGCACTTGGGTAGGTACGCACGTCATACAATCCTATATTCCTTTTAAATAAAAGTCAAGATTGACAATGTTCAATCCTTTTATTTATAAAATGTAATCCTTATGTCTAACAGAAATATATGTGAATCCTAGCTCCTGACAATTTACTTGAAACTTCCCTATTCTGGATCTAAGCGTCGTGGCTTCGTGTTAGTACGTGCGCTTAGACGAGACTTCTACTGGAACGGTCACAATCAGTCTCCCTTTCCGTTGATCGAGACTCCGCTTATATTCAGTGAAAGTGCTGACTTGGCTCTGTCGCAATAGTATTTTGATGTGATGCACTTTCTTCTTGTCACTATTGTTGATCTGCTGTGATATTGCCACAGAACATTTGACCTAGTTATTCGCCAAAGAACAACTGACCCAGTCATAAGTGCTGAATTGCACTTCCGCGTTGCTGGTGTCGTTGTCTTTTATTGTTCTTTCTTTTTGTCTGTCTTTCTGCCAAGTTGATCGCTGCTCGCTCATCGTCGGTCGTTGTGCATGATACTTGTTGTTGTTGTTGAGTATCGGATATCATGCCCGGTTGATGAGTTACAACATTCAAACACTTCTATAAGTTTGCAGAGGGGGAGCAGGAGGGGACCTTAATGTTGGAGTCAAGGCGTGACTCCCAACATCATGAAAATTATACACTTTTAACGGCTCTACTTTGGCAGAGTTGGCTGCTGGATGTACATGTGGGCTTACCAGCAGCCTTTAACATACTATCAACCAGACATTAAGGTAGAAACACTCATGCACTGCGCCGCAGTGCCATCTGTCACATAGAAATCAAAATGTATGAAAATGTATGAAAGCAGACACTCAAAAAATTAGCATGGCATAGCGTTCTAAAGATCTTAGATTTCTATGCTAATTTGACAGCTGTAGTGTTGCCATTGTTTGGAGACTTGCATGTATTCTATAACGTAGGTTTGAGAGGTCGAATAAAACTGTCATCCGATTAACGTATAAGTACTGTAAAAAAACGAAATGCGCGTATTAGTACAATACCTTTAGAGTATACTATAGAGTATACTAAAATACAAATTGAAAGGTACTCACAGTAAATTTTGTCGGCGTAGCATATCGAGCACAGCCAATCCCCATTCGGCGTGGTTTACACTTGAACACAGTCGAAGTGGAACCAGCCAAATGGGCAAGTGGGATGGTCGCACATGACCATCGGCCCTACACCATCCTGTAAAATAAAAGAAGAGATATTAAATATTAAATTTAAATTTCTGAAATAGGAAAAATTTCCTGGTTGCACAGGCAGTAGCCACTTCCAGACGGCCCTACGGGGGATGGAATCCCCCGTTTTAGGACCGACTGGACTACTGCTGTGTTGCGTCTTAGACGACCGAGCTCCGTTGCCAACTTAGGCAACGGAGTGGTGTCAACGCCTACGCCGACTAAAATGTTATCCAACGCTGTAAAAAAAATTTAAAAAATTTAAAAACTTTATATTTTGTATGTAAATTTAATATATTACTAACCTTTATTAGCTGCAAGCAGCCTGAACGCTGCTTGCTTCAAAATTGTTTCCGTGCCATCTACTATATTTTTGTCTGAAAAATAAAGAATGATAAATTAGAAATATGTTTTATTATTATGAGAAAGAATAGCAAAACTGTAAATAAATCTTTGTTTTTGAATGCAATTGATTCATTCCTTGAAATTATAAATTAATAATTCATTTACAGTTCTGACAAATAATAAAAAATATTTATCATTTTACTTACCATATCTTGCACGTTTGGTTTCTGCAAAATAAGAAAGGAAAAATTAAAATTTGCATTAAAAAATTGCGAAGCCTAAAGGTATGCAGCACTTTTTGCAACTTAAAATTAAAATTAAAAAGTTTTTGATTCAACTTACCAATATCAGTTTCCGCCTGTTCAATTGTGCGTTTTAAATTTTCTGAAAAAGAGAAGCATAACATTAAACATACAATAAAACATAGTATTACATAGTATTAAATATAATAGAATAAAATTAAAATTATTAGCCTTACGTTTGTATGGTGTTGTTCGTGCCATTATTGATGTCAATTGAATGATCAATTTGTTGCGGCGCCCCTCCATTTTGGGAATGTAAGTGCAAGTTAGATTCCAATTTAGCCAAAAACAAAATTACAGGTGGAATTTGTTTGTCCTGCAGATTTGCTAAATGAATGAGTCAATTTTGATTTTAATGATTGAATTTTGGGGATATACTTAAATGCGTTTTGAAATGAAAATAGGCAATAATTGGCATAATCCTTGCAAAAAGGATGTACGAGAGGGGAAAACCATGCAATTAAAGAGAAAATATTGCATTTATTTTCTATCAAGTATTACCATGATTCCTTGATAGAGATATGTTTCAAATCAAAACTTTCCTTGCAAATTTTTCAAATATTTCAACAGTTTTTAAAAAATACATAAACATAGTTTATCATAATGCACTTCAAGTACTACATTGAATTTAATTGAAATGTTTAGGCGAGTAAGGTATTGCATTTGATTGACAATTTATTTAATGAGCCTTAAATAAATATCGCGGTATATCGCAGTCAATTTTTAAAAAACCGAATATTAAAAGTTTCGTCGCAAAAATTTTCAAAATTTACAATAGCATATGCATAACATATTCAAATCAACTCCTTCGAAAATTGACATTGAATCATTGCATACTTTATTTCTATTCGCAAGTAGGGGAGGGGGATTTTCCAACACTTCAATAGCTTTTTATATTGTTTAAATAAAATAAATATACCTATTTTTCACTAGACAATAAAGAAAAGCCATCAAAATCAATGAGGCATTAGAAAGATATAGAATATTGAGTAATAGATATTTTGGAAATCAGTCCATTTTTACGAATCAAAAAGGTATAAAAATCGTTCCGACGCGTCTTGAATTAGATATTGCATCGCATTGCTCATCGCATTTCAATACAAAGTAAGACCCAAGTATCTGAAGCTATTAAAAAGTAAAATAAACCAAAAAAGTCATGAGATATTTTCCATTAAATTTAATTGATCTTAAGCGGAAGTTTTGTTATTGTCAGCAATTATTACAGGATCATTTCTGAATATTCCTGAGTATGACTCAATATTTGACTGGCTAATACTATTGATTGCAAATGAATCAACTTCGGTAAGCATTTTAGCCAAAAATTTTGCCATATTATTTATGGAATGCCTCACTAAAGTGTGAGTATACCTTGTCCCGACAAAATCATTTAAAAAGACCATCACGTTATCCCTTATATCTGTTAGATCATTTGGGATGATTAACGTGTCTGCATGAGGTATTGGGAAGGGAATTTGAAGCGTACGTGTAACATCTTTTACACATTCAAAGTTCTTCAAATGAAACATATGAATGATGATAGGAATCTTATTTGTCTTTAAATGAATATAAGGTTTCTTACGTGACAAAGCTCTAATTGCATGAACATTTGCCGGTGAGCAGTCACACACCAACACCGCAATTTTAAAGCTGCATACCTGAACAATACTTAGGGATTGGCAAAAGAAATTAAAAGTAGATTCCAGGGATCCTTTTGATTTAACTGCATTCACATTAATAATATCTTTATGGGGCCCATTAATTTCTTTTACAATCGCTAGATTGTAAGAGACCACACCATTCGGAAACTGATCAACGATCAGTGCGAATTTTTTGTTAATTCTTTCATACGTATAGCGAGAATTATTATGTCGTTGTATTATATTTGCAACGGTTTTTGTTACCGCATTTTTGAACTTTTGGGTTTCGAATTTTTCTTTTATGGATATAGCAACTCCCCAATCTATTTTCGTTTCTACAACGTATTCATAATCATCTTCAACCTCGAAATCTGATCCAACATCAATATTCATAAATTCATTGATGGCATCTATTTCTTTAAATGCAGATGGATCAGATTGCTGTTCTAACGCCATCTTTTCAATCTCAAAATCTTTTTCCATGGTGATATCTGACCCACTGGTCCTATCATCACAAAATTGTTCCGCTTGCACATCACTCACGATGTCCATTGCTAAACCACCTGAATTTTCACTACCCGCTACCTCTGCACTGCCAAGACATATATCTCTATGTTGTGCGGGAGACTGCATACGTGCAAATTGTTTGCCACATTTGTGACATTTAAATTTATCTGCAAAAGAAAGTAAATAATTTATATTGAATAATTGTGAAGAGTTATATATTTAAAACAGAAGTATGGGAAATTAAAGTATATCTAACAAAGTTGTTATTTTAACTTATAAACTGGGGTGGGCATTGATGCTTGTGCATGTATGTATGCTTCTTGTGATAAACTCTACACTGAGGAAAATGTTTAGGAAATTAAAAATTTTTAAGCAAATTCAAATGTTAATGCGGCGATTAACAGTAAGAGTGTGGAAAAAAGTGATTCATCAATAAAAAAAAATGCAAAGTATGCGGTGTTAAAACCGTTTCAGTTGCTTTTTATTTTTTTACCTTTTCCGAAGTAATTGGTATATTATGTTTGGCACGGAGTATGTAACAGAGCAAAGGAGTCGCGATAGATATAGACATACATATACATATATTCTTGATCAGGGTGACGAGAGGAGTCAATCTAGCTATGTTTACCTGCATGTCGGTCACACTTAAGTTTTTCGTATTTTTCACTTAAGCCATGAAAGGTATCATATCGAAATTTGGCATAGAATTGAACCAGGTAAATGTCCGAAAAACTGTATACAAATTTTTTTCGTAGTCCCTTCTTGGGTCGTGGGAAGTGGTTCAGAAGTTTCAAAAATCACGATTTTTAACGTTTTTCCTGGATAACTTTTTTACTATACATCCCAGCTTATTGAAATTTGGTGTGCATATAGCCACTATGTAGACTTAAGATTTCGCGGAAAAAAATTGCGACATCGCTATAACTATGGCCATCATCCTACACATTAAAAAAAAAACACTATTTCCCTTATTCTCACATCTGTATACAAAAATGATTTTTTTTGCGTCTTCTGATTGTGTATTTTGCCGCCAAATAAAGTCGTCACTTATGGTTAATTTTTTACCATCACCACATTACGCGAAATTCGCAAAAATTTGATTTTGCATTCATTAGTTGATATTACAATTTCTGTATTCACAACAACTTTTATCATTTAGGCGTACAAGCCACAACGAAAACATCCCTGTTGTTTTTATAGATTTGTATTTGAAGAACTGCTATTACCTTATGAACTACATCTTTATTGAAATTATGGCGTATTAAAGGGGCATCAACAAATGGGTGTTAAAAACGTTGGAAAGTTGGAAAATTGCAACTTCTTTAACAATTTTAAAACTTTTTTTGTAGCTTACACATATTTCTAAACAGTTAAAATTTTCCTATTTTCCAACTTCAATATGTTCCAACGGCTTAATGAATACCCCTAATATAATTTTGGGATTGAAAATATTTAATCAAAATGAAGAAGTAAGTGTTGTGAGAAAAGCGATTTCTTGGATAATTACGAACGACTAACAAATGATCTCGTGATAAGTAATTCATAATTTTAATGCAATTTTCATTAATGGAACAATATTGCACGATAACTCGTTTTTAATGTAAATCAACAAGTAATAATCAACATGAAAGACCAGAAAGTCCGCCATAATTCTTTTAAATTAATTTTATACTTACAAATAAATTGACGTCTACCATATTGAAAGTCAATTTGCTCTTGCCATACACTTATTCAAGTTTTGCGAACAAAGGTGGTTGAACGATACATCACAAAATGAACCAATGGCATGAAAACAGCGACCAACCGGCCAATCGTTTCTTCGTAAAGTTCTGTCTTTTGAGTTGTTATATACAACATGCAAAACAAATGTGTATTGTAAATAATTTTCATCATTGGGGCCTGTGAAGAATTAAGTTGGGCAATGAAATCTACATTATGATTCGTTATACATACATATAATATAAATACAATTTTTGACGTGATAACGTCTATTAAATCGATGATGGGACATTCTATCTGCGAAAAAATGACGACAGAAAACTCAATGTGCGTGTGCACACAAACACACTCAAATACACAAGATTTTAAACCGCTTTGGAGCAAAGCAGGGATGAAAAAGTAGGTACAATTGTACTTTTTTCGGCCCTTTTGGACTTCAAAGGTACATTAAGTACAATGCTTCGTTTAAGGTAAATTGTGTTTTTCAAAAAATTTTCCGGTCACTAAACCAAAAGAATGTGTTAGTAACAAGTGGTTAATTGCAATATTATTATAATTTTTATTTACTTCAAGAAAATTTGTCTGGCAGCTACCCAGTAATGTCAACTTTACAAAAAAATTTTTACCTTTGTTGATATACTGAATGAATGTTAAGTTTTTAATACAAAATTTTTTATAAGACCAATAAATAAATGGCTAATGATTTTAGGTACATTATTACCCAAAAAGGTACATTTTTTTTGTGAAATTAGCTACATTTGGAATTTCTCATTTTTCATCCCTGGAGCAAAGAGCTCGCTCTCATGAGAAAGCAAATCGTCCCAATCGCTCCTCCCAAGCAAGACAAGAAAATATCCAAACGTCCAAATTCAAATTTACGTATGGCTATGCGCGAACACACAAATTCACACATGTCACGCAATCGACAGACAAGCGCATATAGCATATAGAACATATAGTAATATAGGGGACATTTACAACAACAGCGGAATTCCGTGGTAAACTAGTGATGCTATAATATTTTGAGTATTCACTTAATTTTGTAACTATACATACTTGCGACGAAATTTTTTAATGTTTTCTTTAGTGTTCGACCGAAACAAGATTTTTTGCCGAAACCGAATCTTCGGCTGCTAACTCAGTTTCGGCCGAAACCGAACTTTCGGTCGGACACTAATATTTTTACCTAAATTAATAAGAAAATGCATGAGATGATTTGAGATGAGTACGAAGTTCCTTGTAGGTCATACCCATGATACAAGAAAACAAGATAGCGCCACTTCAGCCCGATGATGTCACAAATACAAAATGAGAGCTTCCTTGTTGTTGTTTTGCACGCTAAGCTCAACGTCACAACTATACTTTAGCATGGGAAACAACAACAATGCGAATGCTACAAAATAGCGGTACCCGAAGTGGCGCTATCTTTCTCTCTTTGTATCATGGGTCATACCAACTTCAAAAAGGCTATATAGTTCCACTTCATAAGGATAAAAAAGCAATTAAAACGTAAATAAGTTCATTTCAAATCAGAAATGACCGCGTGCCAGCTTATGATGTCGAAAAGAATGCAAGTGTGAATAATTATAGATTATAATCGATACCATATGGTATCATACATAACATATCGATAGCTTCGGATAGAAAGGGCGTAACTCATTATTTTGCTACTTTACAGGAGAAGGAAAAAACTTCATAAAATCGCAAAGGTTAGATATTTAAAAAAAGTTTAAACGCAAAGTCAATTAAATACTACGCACGAAATTTGTTTTAGGCTTGAATTTTTATTTTTTCTGTGTTTCGAGCAGTTTTCTGAGTTAGGGCTTTTTGATATCAATTTTCGTTCAAAACACGTGAGTTAGGTCTTTGTACGCAAAGTTTAAAATATAAATAAAATTATAAGATGCGATCCAGCACTATACTATAACCAATAATATCGGTTAGTGGTTTCTATTGATAAAATTAATTCAAAACAAATATTTTTTGGAACGCATTATTCACTGTTTTCACGTTCTTTTCATAAGTCTTTCCATGTCTCTCTTGGTCTGTATGCATGCAAAGACTCAAGACACGAACGTGAAAACAGTGAATAATGCGTTTCAAAAAATATTTGTTTTGAATTAATTTTATCAATAGAAACCACTAACCGATATTATTGGTTATAGTCTCAAAAAACTCGTCATAGATTGAGGTTTGCGGCATTTGAGTAGAAATTTTATTTTTTTCTACTAGGGTCATTATTTGGCCAGTTAGGGGATGGAACCCAAAATTCAGTTTTAAAAAAAAGTAATAATTATAACATATTATTAAAACATACCAAAAACGAATCCAATATTCTTCATATTAGGCTCGTTTAAAAGGTACTTGTGTAAATTTTTCGAATATACATACTGAACATGCTCGTCTTGTTCCTACGGCATCTATATTATAGATTGAAGTTCGTGAGGCATTTTTCTTTAAATTAAGCCTATTTTTGTATGGGGACCCCCTATGGAGGGGAGATAGAGGGTAGGTATGTTTAAAGAAAATACTTGGGGTAAAAAAATAATGGAGGTCGGTCATATATATCAGCCCCCTAGGAGGGGTTTGACTGTAGTGACAGCCATTTTGTATGAAATTGTGATAAAATTAAGGTAATTTTGTATGGGTGACCCCCTAAGGAGGGGAGATAGGGGGTCAGTATGTTGGGAAAAAATGTTAATGAGACAAAGTTAATGGGGGTCGGTCAAACATTTGACTCCTCTAGGGGCACTCTGGGGCTAGTTAGGACAGTGGAGGGAAAATTCATAAAAAAAATTACTTTTGTATTGGAGCCCCTTTAAGGAGTGGAGATAGGGGGAAGGTATGTTTGGATAAATTGTTGGGAATAAAAAAATAATGGTAGTTGGTCCTACATTTGACCCCTCTAGGAGCTACTCTGCTTACAGTAACATCAAAAATTTGGAAAAAAATCAAAAATTAAATTTTTCAAATGACTTGATGCGTGACATTTTTTTACAAAATAACCTTAAAATTGGTATTTTATGAAGTCTTTAATAAAAGTTCATCGTACTATGATACAGGAAAAGAGTTTAAAACAAGTTGAGTTGTGTCATAGGACACCAGATAAGAACGAAGTTCATTATGGTATTTATAAATGTTAGTAAATATAATTCGCAGCAAGGTTTTTCGCAAAACTCATTTGTTTTTATTAATCGAAAAATATATTTATACAAGACGGCTGTTTGTTGTTTTCAACTGTTTTTCACAAGCGAAAATGCGATACAGTATATTCTGCTTAGCTGCATTCAATTATTTTCCAGACAATTTTATGCACTTACGTGAAAAACGCACCTTCCCGAAATTTTTTGCTGTATTTTTGAGTAACGTATCAGAATGTCTTTAACAACACTTGAATTCTTAAAAGAACGCCGTCCAAATATTAATTTTATTAACAAACAAGTAAGAAAATCGGTCAAGCCCGACTTTGAAATACCCAGCGTCCCGACATTATGAGCGCACTATGTTTTGCTTCTCTATTTGTGGGCGTGGCAGTGGGAGGGCCACATTAATTATTTCCTTACACCTTGCATTCGCCTTGGTGAACCTATGTTGCGCATTTGAAGCTTCTACGCCTTTTACTTCGGAAGTTACGATAAATCTTCATTTGTGGGCGTGGCAGTGGGCGGGGCACATACAATTTTTTCCTACACCTTTCATTCGCTTTGGTCAACCTATGTTGCGAATTTGAAGTTTCTACGCCTTTTACTTCATAAGTTACGATAAACCCTTATTTGTGGGCGTGGCTCGAGGAGGACGGCGTCCATTTTTTCCCAGGATATGTCCCTTTTTGTAGTTTACCAGTACACCAAATATCAATGAAATGTGTTGAGTGGTTCGCAAGTTACAAGCATTTTACTGAAAACACATTAAATCCATTTGTGGGCGTGGCAGTGAGCGGATGTCCTCCATTTTTAGTTAGGATCATACTCGGACCCCGATATACCTGTGTGCCACATTTCGACTTGATTGGTCCAGCCGTTTCGGAGGAGATCCGGACACGGACGGACGGAGAGACGGACATGTCTAAATCGATTCAATTTTTGATCCTGATCAAGAATATATATTAATATATGTCTATATCTGCGGAGTGTTATTCTGGCTGTTACAAGATACCCTAATATACCCTGCTTACGCTGGGTATAAAAACAAATAAGTACTTTGACTTACTTTCGCTACTTGAACGCATACGCTTATTACAAGTAATCGGACTCACAGGGTTGCATTTAAGTCACACATTTCCTATATTTCTGTCGACCTGTCATCGAAATTTCAACTCTGATTTCCTTTCTTCAAAGTAGTGAGCTCGTTACTTCCTTTCAATTTACTTTAACAGCGTTGAGCCCTCAAAGTTCTAAGTTAGATAAGCAGAATATACTGGAACTAAAAAAGCATACGTGTAAATGGTTTTCCATCACAAATGAGATAGTCTTGAAAATGCGAATTATCATACATAAAGATGTTTTAAAGTATCGATATTTTTCACACCGATATTACATCCGCAGCCCCCGAAGTACAGACGATGATTTTAAATATGTTTTAATTATGTACGAATTGACGTATACTTTGATAATGCAAAAAAAATATAAGCTACCTATAATGCCCTTATATATTTGCAAAAACCTACTAATCGGAGTTATTCTGAAAACGTTCAGTCTGGCAGCACCACATATTGTTTTGTTTTGTTTGAATGCATTTATGGATGTTGTGTCTGTGTAGTTTCTGAATTTAATAATTAATTGTTTTTTCGGGATATCGTCGGAAATAAGTGTCATCTAAAAAAGTATAATATCTCGGCCGCATCAGGAAGTCATTTTACGTAAATATATGTATATTTCTTTCTCTCTGCAAAGGTTATTGTACCCTTTTTTGCGAACTTCAATTTAGGTAACACGGATTTTATAGCGGTTTTTAACTTTTTCTCGACTAGGTCTCCTGTCGCTATCGTTTCATAAAGAACTTCGTTCTAATAATATTCTATACAATTTGTTTAAAATTTTCGTCGCACAGTGAAGTAATACGATTTGCCTACACCATTATTCAGTATTTACATTAGCATATTGTTATTCATATCGTTTTGCTTAATGGGGAGAAACATGAGAGTTATGTTATATTATGTTATGCTGCGAGGTATCAAGATTTTTTTGAAAACAGTTTCGAAATATCATAACTGTTTTTATTAATCGAAAAATGTATACAAAACGGACATAAGAAAACATTTTTTTAATTCCTTAACGTGTAAATAGCGCATTTTGTGTTTTTGAACATAAAAAATGCACAATCGAAGTTTTTTGTTCAGCTGTTCGATAACTGAAAAGCCATACGTGTAAAGGGTTTTCCATCGCAAACTTTCAGTCTGGCAGCACTACATATTGTTTTGTTTTGTTTGAATGCATGTATGCTTGTATGTGTCTGTGTAGATTCTGAATTTAATAATTAATTGTTTTTTCGGGATATCGTCGGAAATAAGTGTGACCTAAAAAAGTATAATATCTCGGCCGCATCAGGAAGTAATTTACGTAAATATATGTATATTTCTTTCTTTTTGCAAGGGTTATTATACCCTTTTTTGCGAACTTCAATTTAGGTAACACGGATTTTATAGCGGTTTTTCACTTTTTCTCGACTAGGTCCCCTGTCGCTATCGTTTCGTAAAGAACTTCGTTCTAAAAAAGTCATCACCCTAATGCACACGCACAGTTATGAATGTTAATTTATAGCTCTCGCCATCACTGGCGTAGTTGAACGTCTTTTTGTGAGTGAGGGCTTTTTTTTCGCAAAATTGTTCGCTATGAGTTAGGGCTTTTTTAAAAGTAACTATAACTTCGGTATTTTCAATCAAAGGTCGTCAATTTTTTTGGAGGGGGTGTATTTGAGAGTCGACCATCAGAAAATGCAAAAATCTCGTTTTAAAAAAAAAATGAGTTACGCCCTTTCTATCCGAAGCTAACGATATGTTTGATGAGTGCAAGTACTTTTAGTATGTACTTCTATATGGTTGTGGTGAACCACGTAATAGAAAGTGTGGTGTACCACGTAATAGCTTTTGGCCGAAGTTGCAGCTATAGTTCTTTATGGATGGAATGATTCAAAAATTTTCCAACTGAAATTTTCAATTATTTTATCGCACCAATGCTAATAAATCGGAACAATTCAAAATTTTTTTAATCAATTTACTTATGTTCGAATGCATTTTTCTCAAGTATTACATTTTTCTGTAAGAAACTCAACACCTAGAAAATTAACGATTATATTTACTGACACAGCAGTCTATTAAAAGTAATATTATTTTAGCAAAAATGTTATTTCTCCATAGAGTCAAGGGGATAGCATATTTGACAAATGCAACATTTTGGAATTGTGCTAATTTAGTAGCAAGGGTGCGATATGTTATATAACAACTATATTAAACATAATTTGGATCCTCCGACACGCGGTATATGAATGCCGGTATTTAGCGTTCGCATGAGCACGTTACGTAAATAATCGATATTGAATAAGCTTTCTAGTTATGGGGTTGTGGGATTTAAACCTGAATAAAGTTTGGTCATTTTTGAAGCATTCGAATATTCGGTGGGGAAAAAATGATATTAAAATCTTCTAAGTTGTTAAAATATTCACATTTCTTTAGAATATGCCAAATTCAGCACTCCAAAAAGAAAGTCTTATTCAATATTTGGGCAAAATCCAATTCGATCGATTTTGTCCTAATGAATATCGGGAATGTGAAATCGATCTTTTTGAACAAAAATCGATCTATACTTCTTCCATCCCCATTTCCGCCATTTTCGAAAAAATGGACGCGGAAAGAAGTAAGTTTTGATAAAATGTATTTAATTAATATATTTTTTATTATTTTTTAAATTTATTACAGATACTCAATCTGAAGAAGAGCTGCGTGCAGCAATAAAAACAAAAAAAAAAGAATTGAACATGAGACGGAATGAGCTGCGGAAGGCGCAAAAGCGCCTTACCGATATGGTAAGCAATTGAAATTTTAAAAGTAATTACATAAATAGCAAGATATTTTTGTTTAGGAACACCAGCGAACTGGGTGAACCAACAACCAACAACAAAAACCAATTGTGAGCAAGCAGTTGGATCTGCTTGCTCACGATATGAGGGGGCCGAGGTGGCAACGGGGCAGGGGTAGGGGCTACCAACCGCGGCGAATGCGGCCTCCACCTCCGGCACAACAGCAGACACCGCCGCCGCCACAACCGGCGAGCGCAGCCACCGCCGCCGCCACAACCGGCGCAGCCACCGCCGCCACAACTGGCGCGACCACCACCGGCACAACCGGCTACACCGCCGCCGAAACAACCGGCGCAGCCACCGCCGCCACAACCGGCGCAGTCACAGGCGAAACCGCCGCCGCCACAACCGGCGCAGCCACCGGCAACACCGCCGCTGCCACGAGCGGCGCAGCCACCGGCACCACCACAACGGCGAGCGCAGCCACCGCCGCCGCCACAACAAAAAATTTTTGAAATTTAAAAAAAAAAAATAAAAATAAAAATAAAAATTTTTTAATTTTAAATCTTTTTACGGAATCTTTTCTTGGATTTATTAGCAGATGTAGTTTATAGGTTATGTATCTCCCGGCTTAAACTGGGACCTCATTTATGCAGGGACTTAGTTGCTAACATAGCATATCGATAGCTTCGGATAGAAAGGGCGTAACTCATTTTTTTTTAAAAACGAGATTTTTGCATTTTCTGATGGTCGACTCTCAAATACACCCCCTCCAAAAAAATTGACGACCTTTGATTGAAAATACCGAAGTTATAGTTACTTTTAAAAAAGCCCTAACTCATAGCGAACAATTTTGCGAAAGAAAAAAGCCCTAACTCACAAAAAGACGTTCAACTACGCCAGTGATGGCGAGACCTATAAATTAACATTCATAACTGTGCGTGTGCATTAGGGTGATGACTTTTTTTGAAACTCTTTTCCTGTATCATAGTACGATGAACTTTTATTAAAGACTTCATAAAATACTAATTTTAAGGTTATTTTGTAAAAAAAATGTCACGCATCAAGTCATTTGAAAAATTTAATTTTTGATTTTTTTCCAAATTTTTGATGTTACTGTAAGCAGAGTAGCTCCTAGAGGGGTCAAATGTAGGACCAACTACCATTATTTTTTTATTCCCGACAATTTATCCAGAAATACCTTTCCCCTATCTCCACTCCTTAAGGGGGCTCCAATACAAAAGTAATTTTTTATGAATTTTCCCCCCACTGTCCTAACTAGCCCCAGAGTGCCCCTAGAGGAGTCAAATGTTTGACCGACCCCCATTAACTTTGTCTCGTTAACATTTTTTCCCAACATACTGACCCCCTATCTCCCCTCCTTAGGGGGTCACCCATACAAAATTACCTTAATTTTATCACAATTTCAGACAAAATGCCTGTCACTACAGTCAAACCCCTCCTAGCGAGCTGATATATATGACCGACCCCCATTAGTTTTTTACCCCAAGTATTTTCTTTAAACATACCTACCCTCTATCTCCCCTCCTTAGGGGGGTCCCCATACAAAAATAGGCTTAAATTAAAGAAAAATGCCTCACGAACTTCAATCTATAATATAGATGCCGTAGGAACAAGAACGAGCATGTTCAGTATGTATATTCGAAAAATTTACACAAGTACCTTTTAAACGAGCCTAATATGAAGAATATTGGATTCGTTTTTGGTATGTTTTAATAATATGTTATAATTATTATTTTTTTTAAAACTGAATTTTGGGTTCCATCTCCTAACTGGCCAAATAATGACCCTAGTAGAAAAAAAATAAATTTTCTACTCAAATGCCGCAAACCTCAATCTATGACGAGTTTTTTGAGACTATAACCATTAAAATCGGTTAGTGGTTTCTATTCATAAAATTAATTCAAAACAAATATTTTTTGGAACGCATTATTCACTGTTTTCACGTTCCTTTCTTAAGTCTTTGCATGCCTCTCTTGGTCTGTATGCATGCAAAGACTCAAGACACGAACGTGAAAACAGTGAATAATGTGTTCAAAAAATATTTGTTTTGAATTAATTTTATCAATAGAAACCACTAACCGATATTATTGGTTATAGTATAGTGCTGGATCGCATCTTATAATTTTATTTATATTTTAAACTTTGCGTACAAAGACCTAACTCACGTGTTTTGAACGAAAATTGATATCAAAAAGCCCTAACTCAGAAAACTGCTCGAAACACAGAAAAAATAAAAATTCAAGCCTAACACAAATTTCGTGCGTAGTATTTAATTGACTTTGCGTTTAAACTTTTTTTAAATATCTAACCTTTGCGATTTTATGAAGTTTTTTCCTTCTCCTGTAAAGTAGGAAAATAATGAGTTACGCCCTTTCTATCCGAAGCTATCGATATTGAAGTTTGGCATATTTCAAGTATAGGAAATGAATACAAATTCTGCGAGCACTCCATTTTCGTTGCGAGAATGCATGGGCTCGTTACACTGTGCTCTGTCTGTTGCGTAAAGAAAACAATGGAAATGCATGCAACATCATGCAGTAGGCTGGGGCTTTCTTCTGTATTGCGTAGATCCATGCCATATATTATTTCGAGTCCCTTGTTTTTTTTATTTGAAAAGCCCCAGCCGGAAATTTCGCTGCTTCCTTACTACTTCCGAAGTGAAGAAAATTCATACTGCGACTACTCGTAGTACTGACACGTACTTCTAATGAAGTTTGTTAGGAGATGGCCGGTGTTTTCAATACTTCAAAATTCATTTGTTATTCATAAGTTAAAGGTTTATATTACTAAAAATTCCGTGAAAACTTCATTTGAGGAAAGAGTGCATGCTAGCAGCCTAAAATGGAAATAGAGAACATGATCCTGATAAAAGTAAACGCTATTGGGATCCAAGAGGGAAACGAAGAGAAATATTAATTATATTAAAAATTTAAAATTTTTAATTTCCATGTTTGTTATAATTACTTCATTATATATTTCATAAAATATCGCTAGCTCATAGTGTTGATCAACAATAACATAAGCCGTTACAGATTCTATCACAATTTTTTTGTTATAAATGAAATTGACATCAAAAACATAAGGCATTCTGAAATTATGAAAAATAATATTTTCGTGCAAATTACAGGTGAATTCTTGAATATTTCTGCTTCAATAAATTTATCATGAATGTGACGAAACCTGGCTGGTTCGGTTCGCAGCATGATGTCGTTACGGACTAAAAAAATAAACTGCAAGCAGTTTATAAGTATTTAGTTCAAACATATCTTCTTCAATATTGAAAATTTCAGCTATTACATAATCCTATAAAAATCGCAAGCCATTTTGGAAATCTGAAATTTGAAGGGAGAGTAAGAATGCATGTAATTAAAAATATGGAAGAACAAAGAATTTATATTGCTTTTCATCAAGCAATACTCGAAAGAAAATTGATAGCGTAAGGGCCGCTTTTCGCGTGTCTGATTCTGCACTATGCACAAACGCCGTTATTCCGTGCCGAATAGCTTAAACGTGTAATTGACGCTGCAATCTTATGCGCAAAGCGATTGTTAAACCGAAATCTGCGCATTACGTCACATAAGTTTATTAGAATTTTAATGATATTTTCACTCAAGTAATTAGAAATTAAATACATTTTAAAACTGAAAATCAACATAAATGAAATGAATCGAGAAATATATGACTTGTTTTCCGTGTATTTTCAATTAAAATATGAAACTTCCGTAAGGAGTACGAATACAGGTTGCATGCGCGTGTACGTGTGCAGTGATTTGCCCACACACGTTGCCCTGATAATTTATATTTTCCACCCGTTTAGAGTGCGGAGGACAATGTCTGCTGGCGAGCAAATTTGTTTGACATTGATTTAAGTTTCTTGAAAATTGTTATAATAAGCCAAAGAGCGTAAGAGGGAGAATATGAATGACAAAATAATTCAAGAAAATGATTGCATTTACACATGAAAATTAATACAATGACATTCAACATGTATACATTTATTCCAAATATGACTTTAAAAGTTTAATGGGAATAGATAATTCAATCTATTAATTATTACGTAATATATGCCAAAACACTATTTTAATAATTTAAACTGGTTCTAATTTTTCGACTTGAATTTCAATACCTAAACCATATTTTGCTTAGAAGGGCACGAAATTATTTTCCATATTCATTGTCTTGAAACGAGCGAATGCAATGAAATACTGATGGAGAAGGAATCTGTTTCCTGTCGCCTACGAACTACATACGCCGAAATATCACAAAACGCCGGTAAAGTACGGTTAAATTCATTCGAATTGATAGTAAATGATTTCTCTTGTTTTCCGTCATGACGACCAGTCGCTGGCAAATTCTATTTAAAATTATTGCGGCGCTATTTTGTGCGCAGACGTGCAGCGCTGACTCGAATGCCTAGAGCTCAAACGACGAATAATACAATCCATTTGGCAATCAACACTGAATCGTAGGTGTGACACATACACTTTCATTTCACTAATAGACCCTTACATGCACCGCTGTATGATGCGTTGTGTGCGTGCCGCTTTAGCAAGCTTAACGAGCCATTTTCAAAACGCGATAGCAGATAGCTTTTGGATCTTTTATAATATAAACTATAAATAAAATATAAACTTATATAAAACTTTGCGATGGACCCCAACGGACCCCCTGTTTTTTGGGTTGACGGTAAGTTTTGATAGTTTATATTAATTTATATAAAGCGGTAATCCCGCTTGTTGGACACCCGACAACATTTACCTTTATGCGCATACACACATACATAAATACCATATAGAAAAGCGTCGCCAGGAGATTCGATTTAGACATGTCCGTCCGTCCGTCTGTCTGTATACAGTTATCTTATCGAAGGAGTTGAGCTATCTTGACAAAATTTGGTATGCGTGTTCACGGGGACATGAGTAAGAACAAGTTCGAGAATGGACCCGATCGGACCATTTTTAGGGGTACCTCCAGTACTAGGGTCTGTTACGAAAATCACAAAAACTGCTCTAAAATCGAAGTTTTTCAACATATTTTAATGAAATTTGATAGTGTAACATATTTAAAGGCCAGTAGTATTATTTTCAAAAATTGAAAAAGTGGGCGTGGCCGAAGGGCGTTTTTCGAAAATTGCCTCCTACACCCGAATTTCAAATGGGACTTGAACGAAATTTGGCACTTATGCTTCCTTGATAGCCAGTAACGTCCTCCCCAAAAATGTTTTCGATAGAACCATTATTAAGGGTACCTACAGTATTAGGGTCTGTCACAAAAATCTCAAAACTGCCTTAAAATCTGAGTTTTTCGAAATATTTTAATGAAACTTTGAATTAAAGCGTATATATAAGCCTCCGATTAGAATCCAAAAAAAAAATTACAAGTTAGCGTGATATTTTGCGAAATAGTAACTTACGTATAACATTAAAATACCTTCTCGTTTTACTAACATCTGTTGCCACATACTTAAGCGCTTTACATGAAAAATTCTAGTTTTTTCACAATTAAATGATGTAAGCGTTGGTTTAAACTTCCCTATGTTAGCTTAAGTAACCCTTACATATGACTACATCTATATGAATATATATTTCATTTAAATGTTTAACCAATCACTACATAATATCTTCCTCAGGTGTACGCTTCAAAAATGAAGCGGTAAAAGTCAAAGACTTGCAAAATTATCGTGATGCCGATGTTGACGAGGTCTTCGGTGGCCTTAATTCCTTGGATATTGCTTTTGCGCCGGAGGAAAAGAAAGATGAATTGGCGAGGCAATTTTTGGCTCAGGCCGAAAATACTCCAATGTCTGTTTTTAAAAACGAGGAAGCTGATCAATGGATAAAGGACATTATCCATTTGGGATTGTTTAAGCCTGCATCGTTGGGCAAACGGATTCATTGCAACTTTTGTAATGAATTTCTCAAATGCAATACAAAGCATTTTGAGAAACATCCGTACATTTTCGTACGTGGATGCGTTTATTGTGACCATCCACTCCGATTTGGTGATTTCGCTGAATACTGGGATCACTTAAAACTGCACCATCCCGAAGAAGTTCTACACTTCCAATAAGGATGGTGTGGTATTAATGATACCAGAGTGTTCATCAAATTGTATGAATGGTGGCAGTGAATGCATCCACGTATTCCACGACCGCCGCCACGACTGGCGACACTGACTCCGCCGCTGCCGCCGTCGACACGACCGCCGCTGCCGCCGCCGCCACGACTGGCGACACTGACGCCGCCGCTGCCGTCGACACGACCGGCGCTGCCGCCGCCGCCACGACTGGCGACACTGACGCCGCCGCTGCCGTCGACACGACCGGCGCTGCCACCGCCGCCACGACTGGCGACACTGACTCCGCCGCTGCCGCCGTCGACACGACCGCCGCTGCCGCCGCCGCCACGACCGGCGCAGCCACCGCCGGCGAGCGCCACCACCGCCGCCGCCATAACCGGCGCAATAAAAAATTTAAAAAAAAAATTTTTTAAAATAAATATTTTTCAATTTTAAATTTTTTTCCGGATTCTTTTATTGGATTTATTAGCAGATGTAGTTAGGTAATGTATCTCCCGGCTTAAACTGGAAACTCATTTATGCAGGGACCAATATGCTAACATAGCATATTGAAGTTTTGCATATTTCAAGTATAGGAAATGAATACAAATTCTGCGAGCATTCCATTTTCCTTGCGAGAATGCATGGGAATGCATGCAACATCATGCAGTAGGCTGGGGCCTTCTTCTGTATTGCGTAGATCCATGCCATATATTATTTCGAGTCCCTTGTTTTTTTTATTTGAAAAGCCCCAGCCGGAAATTTCATTGCTTCCTGACTACTTCCGAAGTGGAGAAAGTTCATACTGCGACTACTCGTATTACTAACACGTACTTCTAATGAAGTTTGTTAGGAGATGGCCGCTATTTTCAGTACTTCAAAATTCATGTGTTATTCATAAGTTAAAGGTTTATATTACAAAAAAGGCAGAAGGAAGAGCGGAACCTACAGTTTAACGCCGACTCCGAGCTGAAAATTTAATTTAAAGAAGCATTACAAATTTAAAATTTGTGATGTGTATTCAAATCTGAATCGAAGTTTCTAACAAAATAATTTTAATGTTAGAAATCGATTTAATGTAGTAACATCTTATACTTCTAATTCTATAAAGCTTATGAGAATTATATAAAAAATTAAACAACGCAGCGAGAAGGAGTTGAGCGAATTTCCTTTCATTTGCAGTATTGCAGCAATATTGCATCCGGGTTATTCCACGAATATGCGTACTCCCCCAAGAACGGATTCGATAGAAATATATTATTTTTCTATTATTTATCAAATATATTCGTCCCAATTTATTTTCGATTTTTTGAGATAAATATTTTGGAAGTTACTCGAGAGTCAGACACACGAACATGTTTCGGAACAATTCCATTTGATTGCATGAGAAAGAAAGAGAATAGATATTTCATATTGCGAAAATAAAAATTTAAGGAAAAAACAACAAATTGTCAATTTCATTATTGACTCCGGTAGTTTTTTTTTTATAGTAGGACAATTTTTTATCATGTGGTAGCACTAGTTCAACTCAATTTAGTTTTGTGATCACTTTTAAAGAGTGCGCAAGTGTTTGTATGTGACAAATATAATAACTTAAACGCGAAATTACAAAACAATTTCAGTTGTTAAATCATTGAACAATTGAAAGTGAAAAATTCAGACAATATATAAGTATATTATAACTAAAAAGTTATTATATTGGGTTATTTCCCATACTTCTGTTTAAATATATAACTCTTCACAATTATTCAATATAAATTATTTACTTTCTTTTGCAGGTAAATTTAAATGCCACAAATGTGGCAAACAATTTGCACGTATGCCGTCTCTCGCACAACATAGAGATATATGTCTTGGCAGTGCAGAGGTAGCGGGTAGTGAAATTCAGGTGGTAGCAATGGACACGTGATTGAGTCCAATCTGAACAAATTCCTCATGAATTGGCGTGATTCGCATGGACATAACTCACGATGTCCAAACTGAACAATCCATGAATTGGTCCGTGTTCAGCAATGGACATCGTGAGTGATGTGCAAGCGGAACAATTTTGTGATGATAGGACCAGTGGGTCAGATATCGACCATGGAAAAAGATTTTGAGATTGAAAAGATGGCGTTAGAACAGCAATCTGATCCATCTGCATTTAAAGAAATAGATGCCATCAATGAATTTATGAATATTGATGTTGGATCAGATTTCGAGGTTGAAGATGATTATGAATACGTTGTAGAAACGAAAATAGATTGGGGAGTTGCTATATCCATAAAAGAAAAATTCGAAACCCAAAAGTTCAAAAATGCGGTAACAAAAACCGTTGCAAATATAATACGACATAATAATTCTCGCTATACGTATGAAAGAATTAACAAAAAATTCGCACTGATCATTGATCAGTTTCCGAATGGTGTGGTCTCTTACAATCTAGCGATTGTAAAAGAAATTAATGGGCCCCATAAAGATATTATTAATGTGAATGCAATTGAATCAAAAGGATCCCTGGAATCTACTTTTAATTTCTTTTGCCAATCCCTAAGTATTGTTCAGGTATGCAGCTTTAAAATTGCGGTGTTGGTGTGTGGACTGCTCACCGGCAAATGTTCATGCAATTAGAGCTTTGTCACGTAAGAAACCTTATATTCATTTAAAGACAAATAAGATTCCTATCATCATTCATATGTTTCATTTGAAGAACTTTGAATGTGTAAAAGATGTTACACGTACGCTTCAAATTCCCTTCCCAATACCTCATGCAGACACGTTAATCATCCCAAATGATCTAACAGATATAAGGGATAACGTGATGGTCTTTTTAAATAATTTTGTCGGGACAAGGTATACTCACACTTTAGTGAGGCATTCCATAAATAATATGGCAAAATTTTTGGCTAAAATGCTTACCGAAGTTGATTCATTTGCAATCAATAGTATTAGCCAGTCAAATATTGAGTCATACTCAGGAATATTCAGAAATGATCCTGTAATAATTGCTGACAATAACATAACCTATGCAATTCATATATTTTATGGAACGATCGATCCTGATCCTAAGGATTAGATTCATAACACTACCGAAGCCAAACTGAAGGCCCTGGTTGAAATAAAGTTCCACCGAAGTCGAATCCGGTCTTATTTCGTGTTTTTTTTGCGATTTTTGTACATAAAATAGAAATTGTAATTCAATTTAAAATTAAATTTTGCAAATTAGTTTTAAAAATCAATTTTATAAATATTATTTTCGATTCCCACATTTTGTTTTAACAGTTTTTGCAGTCTCTGTTCATATAAAATTAAATTTGTACATGCCACAGTGTACATATATTTAACGTGCAAAGCAGTGTTGGAAAAGTAGGTGAAATTGTACCTTTTTCGGCTCTTTTTCACTTCAAAGGTACATTAGGTACAATTTGTCCATTTTAGGTACAATTTCAAGATGAAGGAATTTTGTTAGTGAGTGAAATGGTGAAAGCTCTTCTGTGGTTATCCGCGACTACTCCTGATTCTATTGCAACATTCTCATGAAATGTACACAGAAGCGGCATTGGCCGTCATAAGAATATATGTCACGGGTTGGTCATCGAAATGGAATAGATTACTCCATCGTATCAGTACCTCTCGTTTTGCAAGACAATGTCATCATTCGGGAGTGAATAACACCTTCTCTCGATGACATTTCCATTAGAATTGGTATGAATAACATCTCCTTTAAATGACCATGTCATCAGATTTGATAAGTACTCAAATTTTTCCTTGATGTCTTCGGTGAAAACATTAATGAATTTACCATTTATGGACAAAAATCCGGCTGGGTATATTAGGTACACTTTACTTTATTTAGGTACAATTTATGGACCATTTTAGGTACACACTGAAATTTCCATTTTCCAACGTTGGTGCAAAGAGAACAAATTGTTATTTTTCAAAAATTAATCTATAACATTTTTATGGGTGTAGGAAAAAATAAAATTTTGTCTCTTTTTATATGTTAATCCGCATAATGCTAATGAGAATTGTAGCTCGAAGGAATGTAACCAAACTGTAACTGTATAACTAACAAGATATCTAAGGCTGCAATTATAGTAGAAGTTATTCATTTAAGCGCGCGTTAGCAGTATGAAAATTGCCCATATATTTAGTATTCAGTAAGCAAAATTCATGTTAACGTAAAATCAAAAAATTTTTGAGTAGTAAATGCCTCACAAGTAACTATTCCGTTTTACAATTTTTTCAAAAACAGCAAGCAAGGGTTCCGATTGCCATCATTTATACATTTATTTTGTTCATCGTATAGCGTTAGACGTTCTTATATACCTATACAGTAAAAATTTGCAAAAGAGGTATGGAGATTTGTTTCCAAAAAATCGAAATGAATTCGTAATTTCTTTTGGATATGTATGTATATTGCACCGGAGCTAAATCTAGATTATAAGCTAGCACCGCATCTAAATCTAGGTTATAAGAGGGATGCTGGAAATAAATCTTACCTATAAGGAGCCCCGTGTAAGGCTTAGTTGTAAGGACCACCGAGCTGTATAAATCTTAGTTATAAGGAGCCCCGCATACAGCTTAGTTATAAGGACCCGAGCTGTCTAAATCTTAGTTGTAGGGAGCCGCGAGCTGTCAAACCCATGTTATAAGGAGCCCTGGGCTAAATCTAAGTTACAAGACTTGATCCACATCAATAAATGTTTCTCCACATTCCACATCAGCTGTTTAGTGAAAATCTTGTGAATTCACTTTTTTTTGTAAATGTTTCAAAGCTAAAAGACATTAAAGTAGTTTCATTGATTAATTTAAGTTAAAAGTAAAAAAGTGCATCTTAAGTTGTACAGTGAAATGTGTTTATCTAAAAGAAAGTGAAATGAATGAATCATGCGAATTGATTTTGCATATTTCAGAAATTCCATAAATTAATTAAGCAATAACACGTAGAAAAGCAAATGTAGGTTTATGCTCTTTTGTTCTCATTTTGCCTCTCTCTCTCTCTCTCTCTCTCTCTCTCTGTTCGCATTGTGCTTATAAATTTCACTCTCTCTGCATATGTACTCATTTGTGGGTGTCCGCCGGAAAATCGCCGGTTTTCAGATTAGAAATCAAAAAAGAAAAGTGTCGCGGCAAGACGATAGCCGGCACGCCCATTATTTGGTCGTTCGTTCATCCGTCGATTTGTTTACTTGTTCCTTTATTGTTGTTATCTCGCAATTTACATTTCCTAACAACGACAATAACGTATAATCTATGTTCCTACATTTACAGTCCAAAGTCATGTTTAATTTCATAAAGAAAGGAGTATCCAGCAATGGTGGCAGCGCAGCCGAGCGCGATAAGACTGAACGCGACGAGAAAGACAAACGGAAGCGAGAAAAAAAACTGCGAAAAGAATCGAAAAGTGTCTTATCGGGCAGTATGAGCACAGAGGAGCTGCTGCGCTTGGATGAGGTGAGGGCATAATATTTCCATAATTGAAACTCCCACCCACAATTTCACTATTTGCAGGTGCGACGCTCGCTTAAAATTCGTGGACGTCGCAAAGAGAAAGCGAAGCTACCAAGTGGTATTACTGCTGACTATAGTGCCGAATTTTTCGCTGCAATGAGAAACGCTGACGCTGCTGATGGCAATAATAGTGGCTCAGAATTGGATCGAGGAAACGAAGAGATCGTTGAGACTATAACAACGCGTATCGAAGGTCACTACAATGGTGCTGCTAGCGGTACGGAAAATTCCAAGGTTCGTTGCCAGAATATGCTTGTCTGCGATTTCATTTGCTCTGACGTTAAATTATTTTCTGTTTCCAGACACGTTACTTGCCGCCTATTCCGCCGAAACCACCAAAACGTGGCATACTCAAGGGCTCACGCAGCAATGTTGTTGATATACATGAAGAGATTTCCTTTCCTCTGCCACTTGGTGGTGATAAATCCGGTGCGGGAAAGCTGGAAGCATCATTTTCCGAGAGTGTACATTCCACTCAACAGGGTGCTGCATTCACTTCTGTTGAAAGCCTTCGAAGCGAAAAGGAAGGAAACGGCACCAACGTGCAACGAGCTATGACCTTACCCGTTTCATCGCGCTATTCAACGCGACCGAATGCTCATGGAAATCTTCATGTCATGACCTCTCCATCACCAAGCGCTGATAGCCTAACGGATACCACCAATTCTCCCTTCGCTACGCCTCCATTTTCATTGAGTCCTATTGGCGAATCCCAAGGTATAGACCGATGGGGACGTGTACATGTTTTTGAGAATATTGAACTGCCATTGCCACCGATTCGTCTCATACGTTTGCCTCCGCCGAGAAAACTGGTCATTCATCGCCAAAAATCACCACGTCAAGATTTCGGATTTAGTTTACGCAAAGCTTTATGCTTAGATCGCAGTGAATCCTTAAATGCACCCACTTTTCGGCCAGTTATATTTGCTGAACCGGGAGCTGGCGGTGGTGCTACTGGTCTTTTACCTGGTGATCGTCTTTTAAAAGTAAATGACATTCCCGTGCATGACTCAACGAGGGAGGAGATCATAGAAATGATTAGGAATAGTGGGGAGTCGGTTGCAGTTGAAGTCCAACCCGTTTCGGAGTTGGTCGAGTTGAGTCGACGCTGCATTCCACAAGGGGAAACATTGTTTGAAGACGATGCGGCTATGAAAGGGAACTGTAATACACTGAAGAGGAGTGCTAGTAAACGATTTAAACAGGTAAGTCGAAAGCTCAACCTTGGGGCTCTAAAACTCGGTGAACAAGAACTAAAGAATTCCGATGAGATGAAATATCTAGGGGTTATTCTGGACAAGACACTAAATTAGAACCAGCACTTATCGTATATCTCAAACAAAGACATGAAGGCAATATTCGCGTGCCAAAGGCTGTACGGTAAAACTTGGGGAGTATGACCCAAAATGATGGCGTGGTCCTTCAAAACAGTCACCTTACCTATGCTTACTTGTTCATCCTTGGTATGGTGGCCCAAAAATTAACAAAAGAAAGGCTCTGAACATCCTGAATAGGATATACAGAATAGCCTGCTTAAGTGTGACGGGGGCAATGAGAACCTGTTCACCTACACGCTTGGGATTATTAACAGGACTAACAACTCTTTACATCGTGATTGAGAGAGAAGCAGCCCTTGCAGCACTCAGGCTCCCAAACGTGTGCAACCTGAAAGAAGGTAACCTCACAGGGCATATGAAGGCACTCGAGATCTTTTGGGACACCCCATGCCTGGGGTTATCAGACAAAGTGCACAAAAAACATATTTTCTCCGGAGATTATGATGTGGTCATAAGTGACCGCGACTCATGGAGAAATAACAATATAGAAATTGCAGAGGACTCGCAGAAATGGTACACTGACGGGTCCAAAATAGATGATGGCAGCGTGGGAGCGGGAATTGTTTGGCCAAACTTTCAAAAGGCAGCTGCAATGGGGAAAACATCATCAATTTTTCAGGCGAAGATCCACGCCTTAGAGCTGTGTGTCAGAGAGTGTATACGAAGGAATAGTTCGGGTTCCCGCATTTGTGTCTTCTCAGACAGTCAAGCGGCTCTAAGAGCCCTATCAGCATTCACCATAAACTCTAAACAAGTTTATGAGTGCCACGGGCTACTTCAAACCCTATCCAAGAGGAACACGGTAACTCTATATTGGATACCGGGGCATGAAGGCAATAAAAGGGCGGACTGCCTGGCCAAGAGGGCCGCGGTGAATCCCTTCATTGGACCAGAACCTTTCTGTGGAGTTAACAATAGCTTCAGAAACGACCTGATTAGAAAATAGGAAGAACGTTGCCTCAATGAATACTGGAGAACTAGGTGTAATCGACTTTGTCGCGAAAGCGAATGATTGTTATCTATGGTTAAACAAGTGGCACGGATTAGTTGAAAATATGGTTATGTTTGAATGAATATGTGAAAATCGGTTGTTTTTCCGCAATGAGTGATGAATTAAAATCGAAAATTTTCCGATGTCGATATTTTCCGACAGAATTCTACCTTCCATGTGAATACTACTATTGATCAATTTAAATGGCCGCATGAGCTGCACAAAATTATTTAGAAACAAAAGTACTCTTTACCGCATTCTTCAATTCGGGTCTTAAAATTGCTCACGTAAGTGTCACGTCCGTGTGCCACTCATGAATTTGTAAGCAGAATTTTTTTTTTTCATATTGATAATTTTGATTATAGAGCCTATTTATACACATACAACCCAATTGCTTAAAATTCGCAAAACCCGTTTTATTGCTAGCATTTTGACTGGTTTGATGAAAATAATTTCGCATCTTCAAAAGCGATAATTGGAATTCAAATTTCGAGATATTTTCTTTTTTATTTTATTTTAACCTTTAAGGGGGTCTTCTCATTAAAAACCCGTTTTTTGGACCCTTTTTAAAAAAATTCTTATTTGAAAACGCAAAGAATAATTGAAAACTTTTTTTATTTATTGTATTACAAAAGGTTCAAAGTAAATAAAAAAAATTTTTTTGCCTCGATACGTGGGCTGTTCAAAAAGTAATGAGACTTCAAAGTTGGTGGTGAAAAAAAAGGTGTCGTCACGGCGGCCACGATTCCGGGTCTCCGGAGCGTCCGAAATGGAAAAAAAAAACGGGGTTATAATCAGTATAGATGTAATTCTCGGGTGAACCTCAAGCTTAATTTTGTGATTTTTTTTGACAAAATGGCGGCCATTCAAAAAAAAATTTCAATTTCGGGCTTTTTTTTTGTAGTTTAGTGTAAAAAAAAAATAGTAAAAAATTTTTTTAAAATTATGGTCGAGGTTCACCCGAAAATGGTGACAATTCTGCGTCGATTCCACTTTGTTTCATGAAAATCGGTTCAGTTGAACTGGAGATATCATGGCCGCCAGTTCGAAAAACGTGGTTTCGAGATAAACGCGTTTAAAGTTTGAAGCAACGCAAAAATTACTCGTTTTAGCGCAGATCTTGCTCGACAAAGAAGGCTATATCCTCTAAACTATTTCGAATTTCAAAAAATCCTTTTAGGGGCATATTCACAACTACCCAAGCTATAAATAAATGCAAAAAAAAAAAAGTCGAAAAAAAAAGTTGCTCAATGAGAAGACCCCCTTAAGTTTCGAAATTTTTAGTTTCGAACTGCAAAAAAGAAAAATCAATCATAATAATTGAGAAAATTATGTGACGTAGATTATGAAAGACACAGAAAGGCACATCTGGCAATTGGAAAATCAACTTTGGCTCCGAAAGAATTTTGACGTATGCAGTCACTCGGATGTAATTATTTGTCTTAATGCTAATTAGAATTAAAAGGGCAATGAGAATAGATAGCTCGAAACTCTTGATCTCCATTTATGAATTTCAATTTCAACTATTCAAACAATTTTTATTTGTTTTTTGTTTTTTTTTTTTTTACTCGTGACATTGTTATTGTTGTTTGTTGTCTTTACTACTCAACTCTTTGTTTTTATTGCTGTTGCTGTTAATATTGTTTTCATTATAAGTTGTGTTAGCTGCAAGAAAAGCAGTTGGCGTAGAAATGCATGCGCACACAACGACCCAAGCAGGTATTTCAATGTCTTTGGGCCCACGCAGCAGCAGCACACAACGACAACGGCTGTTCCTGCCCTGCTGCGCAACGACAAAGCAAACTAAACGAAGAGCAACGTAGAGCATCTAAGATCGAAACAAACGAAGGCAAGACGATGGAGGGTGCCAACAACAGCAACGACGACGACGACGACGCCGTTGGAGTTTGGGCTGACTTGACAGCACACATAATGCACATGGAGCTAGCAGGCAACCCAGTCAGTTAGTGTGTGCGGGTCTGCTTAAATGTACGGAGCGCACGATATTCGGGAGCGGCGTTTCTGCTGCCTTCATCGTCGTTGGTTTTCGTGTATTTATCGTTGTTGTTATTTATGGTGTTGCAGACGTGACGCAATATCGGGAGACGTTAATAGCGCATTTGGCTAATTTTTTGTCTTCAAAGAAGTCAAGTTGACCTGCGTGTGCATTGAATGAAAAACTTTTCCCCCATTCCTATGAATATTAAATTAGAAAGCGAGGCATTTGTTGTTTGGTTCGTTCGTTCGTTCGTTCGTGTCGTCGTTCGTTCGTTGGATCAGTCGGTTGCTGATTCCGGAAGTTTGATAGCACGCGTGATTACCTACGAATGTGTTTCTTCGTTGTTTCATACGTTGTCGCCAAAGTCGGAGTTCCGCATCGTTGAGATTTCTTGAACGAACTGACTTCAACAACTCATGGTCTTCTTTTATTGTAATTGTTTACCTCGAGAAGTAGGCTTCACTGACACACAACAATCCGTTGAACATTTTGTATGTGTAATCCAAGACACATGAAATTCTAGTCTTTAAATTTTAATTTACGTGGTTAAAAATATAATTAAAAAAAAAAAACAATTTAAAATTTAAACAAAAATGCCCAGCAGTACATTTGATGGCCCACCACTGCGTCTCCAAATGTCTCCAAAATCGGCACAGAACTTTGGCCTCGATCCAGCATTTCATAAAGGCTGCAACGGTAAAGCACATGCCTGTGGAACAGCCAAATCGAAATTGAAAAATGATAAGGAGATTTCAGCCAATAGAGGAATCGTTAAATCAAACTCAACAATTGGACGCGGTATTAACGGTAGCAGCAAATCAACAACAAAGCAATTGATAAAATCCACCGTTGCAACAACATTTACACGGCTACCCATTAAGGCGAAGAGCCCTTCATGTCCGGGGAAATCTCTAAAGCTACTAAGTCAAAATGGAGCACAATCTTCAATACCAAAGTTGGCAGCACTCAAGCAAAGTGTTTGCAGCAGCAAGCAGACCCTAAAACCACCTTGGAACTATCACACTGGATATACGAATTTTTCGCCTTGTTCGGTTTCACCAAATGGTGATAAGACACACAGCGTCGTTTGACGTCGTCGGGCCTAAGGAAATCATTTAATTTAGAAAGTTCAATAAATTGGAAAGCACAGCTGGATTATGGTCCTCGTCGAGAATGGTGATATTCTCTACAAGAACTATGACCGAGTATTGCAGAAACAGGTTCGGAAAAAAATTTACTTCCCTGAAGAGGTTTTCATTGAATGGATTTATAACTTGAAGATATGGGCTTGGGAACCCACAAGGGACTTATCACATTATCTCACAAAGAAGCCCAAGTTCTCCCTCCTACCGAAATCTGATATTTACGCATAAAATTATTCTCAATGCATATTTGAACGTAGGATAGAAAGATAGAATGTGTTTTTGGCACCAAAAAACTATGATAATTCTCGAGATTTTACTGTGGTTCTTGTTCCTGCAAGTGAAATATGTCTACTGAGGCTTAAGAATTTATCCAAATTCCGTTTTTCTTCCATAATGAATATTCCGTTTAAAAAAAACTTCATAAAATTACTTTTTCTCTTGCTTTGATTTGACACGGTAACGATAAAGCAATTTATGATATGAAAGTGTTCATACTCGATGAACAATGGCAAACTTTGGTATGTTTGTTGCTCTGCATTTTGTTGCCGATGCGATTTAGCAAAATAAGATACGTTAGGAAGTGAAACGATAAGCATTGTTATTTGCACAATGAAAACTAATGAAGATTATTCGAGAAAAAATCGATTGATCTTACTGAGGTTCTTAGATCTACGAATTGAAATTCAAGCGAATTTAAGAAAACTATTTTTCGGATTTTTACTTACACATGGTATGGAGTTCTCCAAAATTAAAAATAAAATTTATTTCTTTTCCTTTTCCGGGTTTGAACTTCAGAACTCTCGGTTCATAGTCATATGCTTTCATGCCCTCGATGAAAAAAAAATTGTCCCAAAATCGATATTAATTTTGTGAGCAAGTAAAATTTTTAAGTAAAAACAAAATATGCTTGCACTTTAGGGATTCACTTTAAACACGAAAATCTCCGTAACTGAGCCAATCCCAAAAAATCAATATCACTATTGTATTCAGCGCATTTGACTTAATATTTCTAGATATGAACGCGGTCTGTCGGTTTTTTGAACTAGCACAGTGTAATTATTCGAGAAAAAATTTCTTACTGTAGGTGTCTTAGATTTCTGCAAGTAAAATGTATGAGATGCTTTTAAGAACGACCAAATTAGGCCTCATAGTACTTCCACACATGCATATATTCCCGTTCTTAAATTTCAAAAATTATGAATATTGATTTTTTCTTCTTTCCGTTTCAGTCCCGCGGTAACATAAAGCGACATTTGAATGGCGATGATGAAAGTGGTTCATACTCGATGAACAAGGAGAACTTTGTATGGTTGATTCATCGTGGCGGATTTTGTGCTGCCATGCGTTTACCACAATCAAATTCGTTGGCCGGACAACATAAGGCGATTGTTCAGCTGTTGCACAATGGCGAAGAGCTGACAGTCGACGAGGATGATATCGAGCAACAGAATCCGGCAGAATTGGATCTTATTGAAGATATTTGCGATCTAAAGCACTTAAATGAAGCCTCCGTGCTGCATTGTCTGCGGCAACGTTTCGCTAGCAATCTTATACATACGAAAGCAGGACCAACACTGCTCGTTCTCAATCCAATGGCTAATCTATCGCTCTACTCAGAGAAGGTAACCCACAAGACTTGAAACTAAAAAAAAAAAAAAAAAAAAAAATCATCCGAATGTGTTATTTTCTATTCCCCTTAAAATAGGTTGTTTCCATGTTTCGTGGTTGCAAAACTGAAGATATGCCTCCGCATATATATTCGCTAGCGCAGTCCGCCTACAGGAGCATGTTGGAAACGCGACGAGACCAGAGTCTAATATTCTTGGGACGATCTGGTTCTGGCAAGACGACAAGTTTCAAGCATGCACTTTATTATCTGATATTGGCTGCTGGTACGTACGTAGTATGAGTATAAGAAGTATAGACTCGAATCTCTAAATATAGCAATGGTGCGTGGTCGTGGCTGTCAGTTCATCCAATTTTCAGTAATTGCTTTTGCTTTTGCATATAGTGCTGATTTCCTTCATTTATTTTACAGGCTCTGCGAATAATTATCTGACCGCTGACAAGGTCAATTCGATGAATATTATTCTAGAGGCTTTCGGTAGTACAAAGACATGTCTCAATTCCAATGCAACACGAATGACACAGCTCTTGAGTCTGGATTTCGATCCAACTGGACAAATTGCATCGGCATCAGTGCAGGTTGGTACTATTCTTTTTAATAAAAAAAACAGTTTTTTTTCAAATCCTCGTTCTTTTTTCTCTTAGATCTTATTGCCTGAACGCCAACGCGCTGGAAGACGTTTGAAGCATGAATATAGCTTTTACATGCTGACACGATTGATTGCAGGATCGGAGGGTTTACTGCAGAAAGAGCTGCTCATCGATACGATCGCAACCGATGATAGTCATCCGTTTATATCTCTGCCACAAACTATCGAGGAGAGCCATCGTGCCTCAACGGAGTTTGCGCGAATAGTTCAGGCATTCGAAATACTTAATGTGGATCCTAAGTTGGTGCGTGGTGTATGGAGTATACTAGCTGCGATCTACCATTTAGGACTCGCAGCTGTTTCAAGAGGTTGGTTGGTTGGTTGACATCTTATGAGCACAATGTAAGAAGTAATATCATTGAGTGTCTTAATTTCACAGTTGGATCAGGTCCTACTGCACGCATACAGTTTGCCAATCCAACGGCGGCAAGAAAGGCCGCAAGCCTTCTGGGCATATCCATAGAAGATCTCTCGGCGGGAACTTTCAATATAACGCAAAGCAATTTTAACGGTAGTACAAGTCCTTCGAAAACCCCCGGAGATGGAGTCGAGTCCGCATGGGAATGTCTTGAAGCTTTGGTTATTGGGCTTTATTCGGAGGCACTCGCCGCTGTTGTTGCATTCATTAATAAGTCACTCTGTTCCAGTTCCCATACGATTGCTTCCATTATGTTAATTGATACGCCTGGCTTTCAAAATCCAGCAAGCTGTGGCGTTCATAGTGGTGCTTCTATTTCTGATTTGCATCATAATTATTTGCAAGAGCGCTTGCAATTATTATTCCATCATACAACACTCGTTGCGCCTAGAGACCGTTATGCTCAGGAGTTAATTGAAATTGAGAGCACAGATATGCCAGAAAGCAGTCCCGCTGTTTTGGTCTCATTGATCGATAAGTCACCGCAGAATCATGTCGTTAGGTCTTCGCAACGTGATCTAAGAGATCAGGATCGACGAGGAATGCTATGGTGAGTACTTTGGCAATATTCATGTGTTTAAAAATAGAGAAGAAATCGAAAACTTTTTTAGGTTACTCGACGAGGAATCAATCTACCCGAATGCTAATGATGATACATTTCTGGAACGTCTTTTTGCACATTTCGGTGATCGTGAACATCATTTGATTTTGCGTAAAGGAACCACTCCGAGGCATATCGTACTTCAGCATATGCAAGGCACGAATCCCGTACTTTACAACGTAGATGGTTGGGTGCGTCATAGTCGTGAACATCCAGCGGTGCGTAATGCAGCATCGCTGCTACAAGAAAGTACACGAGATGAAATCCGACTTTTGGGTATCGGTTCCCTGACGCGTAGTGCTGGAAATATCGTATTTTGTGGATCGATTGCTGGCCTGGATGGAACTCAATCGTTGAGACGTGTCTCGAGCATACGTCGTTCGTTTACTTCAGCTGGTGTTAAGCGAAATTCGGTGATGTTGCAGGTTAAGTTCACAGTCGATGGTATTATAGATACCCTACGCCGTACGGGTATGCATTTCGTACATTGCTTTATGTTGCGTCACAATGCTGGACAGCCGCATAGTTACTCTGTGAGCGGATCTCCAAATATTTCATCAAATTTAAACCAAACATTCAATGAAGACATTGTGAATGTTCCGCTTCTTCGGAGTCAGGTAGCTTGAAAAAAAAAAAAAAAAAGCAAATACAATCAATGAAAAATTATAAAAATGAAAATTTAATTTCTTTCTTTCAGCTTCGAGGCTCTCAAATTCTTCCGGCGGCTCGTCTACATCGTCTTGGATTTCCTCAAACAGTTCCTTTAGCTGAATTCGTACGACGATTTGGTCTATTAGCCGACGCCGATGCAGCAGCAGCAGAAGAAGACAATTACTGCCGAACAAATATTGATAGCAAATGAGGTAGATACAGCAACGTATCGCATTGGACCAAGTCAGGTGAGTTTTCAAAAAGTTTTTATACCCAACACTCTTTGTGCGTGTATATTGTGTTGGTGCGTGTGTGTTACCCAGAACCATTTGAGATATACCAAAAATCTATATAGATATGATCAGCGTCACCAGGAGATTCGAATTACCCATGTCCGTATCTTTGTCTGTCTGCTTGACTGCATGTCCATCGGTCCGTATACAGTTTTCTTATCGAAGGACTTGACAGAATTCGGTAGGTATGTTGGCGGAGATGTGATCAACAACAGATTCAAGAATGGATTTGATCGGATCAATTTTGGGGCACCTCCAGTACAAATGTGTGCTATGAAAATCATAAAAACTGCTCTAAAGTTTGAATTCAGCCAAATATTTCAATGAAATTTAAAATTTCCGCTTATTTTTAAGCCTCCGATTAAATTTTGAAGAATTTAAATAGTGGGCGTGGCAAAAGGGCAGTTTTAAAAACTAACTATTTTCTAATTTTTCGGCATAAAGACTTCCTTTTCGATCGAATTATATCTATATTCCTCAAAAATAGTCGATCTTTTCTGCTTCACCTGAAGTTTTATCAATCTGAAATTTCACTTCAATTTGTTTCTTTAAACCGATTGTCGACTTTTTTAAAAAATGAATATGGTTTCTTTAAGTAAATATTAGCTTTTCTAAGCGAATGTTGGTCACTTAAAGCGAATATAGATTTCTTTAAGCTAATTTTGGTTACTTTAAGCGAATTTGGTTACTTTAAGCGAATTTTGGTTACTTTAAGCGAATAATAGATTTCTTTAAGCGAATTTTGGTTACTTTAAGCGAATAATAGATTTCTTTAGCGAATTTTGGTTACTTTAAGCGAATAATAGATTCCTTTAAGCGAATTTTGGTTACTTTAAGCGAATAATAGATTTCTTTACGCGAATTTTGGTTACTTTAAGCGAATAATAGATTTCTTTAAGCGAATTTTGGTTACTTTAAGCGAATAATAGATTTCTTTACGCGAATTTTGGTTACTTTAAGCGAATAATAGATTTCTTTAACGCGAATTTTGGTTACTTTAAGCGAATAATAGATTTCTTTAAGCGAATTTTGGTTACTTTAAGCGAATAATAGATTTCTTTACGCGAATTTTGGTTACTTTAAGCGAATAATAGATTTCTTTAAGCGAATTTTGGTTACTTTAAGCGAATAATAGATTTCTTTACGCGAATTTTGGTTACTTTAAGCGAATAATAGATTTCTTTAAGCGAATTTTGGTTACTTTAAGCGAATAATATGATTTCTTTAACGCGAATTTTGGTTACTTTAAGCGAATAATAGATTTCTTTACGCGAATTTTGGTTACTTTAAGCGATATAGATTTTGGTTACTTTAAGCGAATAATAGATTTCTTTAAGCGAATTTTGGTTACTTTAAGCGAATAATAGATTTCTTTACGCGAATTTTGGTTACTTTAAGCGAATAATAGATTTCTTTAGCGAATTTTGGTTAACTTTAAGCGAATAATAGATTTCTTTACGCGAATTTTGGTTACTTTAAGCGAATAATAGATTTCTTTACGCGAATTTTGGTTACTTTAAGCGAATAATAGATTTCTTTACGCGAATTTTGGTTACTTTAAGCGAATTTGGATTATTAAGGATAATAGATCTTTAACGCGAATTTTGGTTACTTTAAGCGAATAATAGATTTCTTTACGCGAATTTTGGTTACTTTAAGCGAATAATAGATTTCTTTACGGAATTTTGGTTACTTTAAGCGAAAATAGATTCTTTAGCGATTGTTCTTTAAGCGAATTATGTTACTTTAAGCGATTGTTATTAACATAATGATTCTTTAGCGAATTTTGGTTACTTTAAGCGAATAATAGATTTCTTTACGCGAATTTTGGTTACTTTAAGCGAATAAATAGATTTCTTTACGCGAATTTTGGTTACTTTAAGCGAATAATAGATTTCTTTACGCGAATTTTGGTTACTTTAAGCGAATAATAGATTTCTTTAGCGAATTTTGGTTACTTTAAGCGAATAATAGATTTCTTTAGCGAATTTTGGTTACTTTAAGCGAATAATAGATTTCATTTTACAGCGAATTTGTTACTTAGCGATATGATTCTTTAGCGAATTTGGTTACTTTAAGCGAATAATAGATTTCTTTACGCGAATTTTGGTTACTTTAAGCGAATAATAGATTCTTTAATTTCTTTAGCATTGTCTTAGAATTTTGGTTACTTTAAGCGAATAATAGATTTCTTTACGCGAATTTTGGTTACTTTAAGCGAATAATAGATTTCTTTACGCGAATTTTGGTTACTTTAAGCGAATTTCGGTTACTTTAAGCGAATAATAGATTTCTTTACGCGAATTTTGGTTACTTTAAGCGAATAATAGATTTCTTTACGCGAATTTTGGTTACTTTAAGCGAATAATAGATTTCTTTACGCGAATTTTGGTTACTTTAAGCGAATAATAGATTTCTTTACGCGAATTTTGGTTACTTTAAGCGAATTTGACTTTAGCGAATAATAGATTCTTTACGCGAATTTTGGTTACTTTAAGCGAATAATAGATTTCTTTACGCGAATTTGGTTACTTTAAGCGAATAATAGATTTCTTTACGTGAATTTTGGCTCCCTAAAGCGGTTATTGGTTTTAAAGGGAGTGTGAAAGTCAGAGATATTTGTTACTATATATCTACTAATTAGTTGTGGGACAAAAAGGGTGCTTTTTGTCCGGACCTTCCTTCCAGACCAACTTCTTGAAGCCTCTCCCGGATAGTTAGGAATGTAGTTAAGTCATCCAGTTCCTTAAAATCTTAATTCGCTATATTTTTTTTAATCAAAAGCGTACAAACGGACGATCGCAACCTGTGGAAATGACCATAGGTATCTATAAATTCTGAAATAATCAAAGAATCTAATCAAAGAACATCGAATGATTCAATATATAATCTACTTTGGATCTACTTTAGGCGACAAGTACATGAGAAGCTTTTTATTTTGAGTTTGTCTCTCTTCCCCGACCGTCCCCCCGCGCGATCAGAACAACATGGAGCTCAGGCGTTTTTCGCCTTATTTAGAAGCGCACTAAGAAAAACCAATTACTCCCAAATCTGTCATAATTACTCACACGCTCGTTCCCTCTGATGACATTCGATGGAGAAACACAACTACGCGGAATTGTTGGCAGAAAAAGGCAATAAAAAAATTATATTCTCTTCGAAAACAAATTCGCTTCATTATAATTCATTCATTACACGTAAAAAAAAAGAAAAAAAATAAATCATAAGAATACTGTACAAAAAAAAAATTGATACTAACCGAATGATGAGCTCCTCCCATATGCTCAAACCTTATTAATAGCACTTTGTATGAGTACATTTGTCACACGCCGACGACGTTGTTGCATTTTTGAGGGCTGTGGCTTCTCTACGTACACATCAGCACCGTAACCGAAATTCGGAGACTTTCGCGTACTGAAGTAGTAAACACCATTTTTGACAACAAGCGGCTCCCCACCAAAGAAGACATCCGCTGTACACGATCCCCCCGATGCCTGCGACGTTCGGCAAGTGCAGCTGAAATCTTTGAACTCGCTGTCGTCGTCGTCGTCGTCGTCACGCTGCGGAGTTTTCCCTCCACGCTCGCATCGAATAGCGCCAAAGAGTGATGGATTCCGTACGGATTCTGCGAAAAAATATAGCGATGCAAAGTGATCGCAGACGAAATCAAATTCGGCTGCCGTTGCATTCGGGCATTGTGGCTGTGCGAGTCCATAATTGGAAAAGAAAGCAGCCTGGCTAAGTGTCGTGCTTGGGTTTCCAAGCAATGCTATATCGGAGTGTATAGATTCGACATAGAGCGCGTCGTTCGGTGCCAAACGATGTGATGCACTCAAGCCCAATTGTGCCAGTCCGGCCGGATCGAGTGCCATAATTGCACCCAATCTCTCTGGCATCAACATTTTCCCCACCCATCCGGCTATGTGGGCACCAGCACTATGACCAATGAGATAGATCTGCTGATAGTCAATGCCAGTCTCACTGTGCAGAAAATCGATAAACTTGACGAGATAACGTGCGATCGACGATAATTGTGCGGAAATTCGATTATAGCTGATATCGAGGGCGTGCGCACTCCAATCGACGATAATAACATTGAAATTGCCACGTGCGAGATATGCATCCTTAATAGCAGCATTCGAGCATGTGAAGCCATTACCCATCCAGCCGTGTATGGAGAATCTGTGAAAGAAGTGACTTAGTCCGTGACAATTTATGCACTCAAAAATCAAATATTTGCACTCAAAAATTTACCTCACAGGCCATTTGGCATTGAAATTTGATCGCTTTAAGGATAACTTATCACCAGTGCTAAGGACTTGATGTTGTGCTGGATTCTTTGGCGTATACAGATCGAATCGAAGGAATTTTTCACTTGAGTAACGGAATTTCGGATTCAAAACTGCATGCAATTCACTCTCGACAACTTCTTTGATTAGATTTGTCGTGGACAATTCGCAGTAGCCGGGCTTGTAAGATAAACTGGCACCGTTGAAAGGGGATGAAGAGAGCACTAATTTTTTTTTTTTTATTAGAAAATACAGTTGGTCAGGGCTGGAGGAATGTCTGTCCGTTGATACCTACCTCCCAGTGAAATGGTGATAAGAAGAAGTAGGGGCAAATAAATTTC
This sequence comes from Chlorops oryzae, assembly GCA_020466095.1. NCBI lineage: Eukaryota > Metazoa > Arthropoda > Insecta > Diptera > Chloropidae > Chlorops > Chlorops oryzae. The sequence continues at coordinate 21,617,677 of CM035809.1, read as the reverse complement.
CATCGCAGTTTTTTTTTTTCGTCAAATTTTTCAAAAGGATTTCTGGAGCAAGCGAGTGGAACGATTTAGAATAGGGACCACCGAGCTGTCGCGCAAAAGCTGAGATCAATATATTTCTTTCTATAAATGTTCTAGCGCAAAGACTTGGAACGTAACTGAAGCACGTTCGGTTGGCTCACGTTGAATAAGAACTCAGCATCGCGAACAGATTTTTAGTATGTGTCCCCACAGAGATTGTTTGAGGCGCTTAGTTAGAACAAGTTCAATTGCGATTCGTCGATGTTTTGTTTTTGTTAGAAATTGGTTTTTGTGTCAACGTTGTGCTGGTTCTAGAACCGGCGCTGTTGCTTTTGCGTTTTAATTTTTTTTTCTCATTTTTTTTTCTACATTTAATTACCATAAATACCACTTTTCGGCTGCCGAAGTCTTGCTTCACTGTGCTTGATGCTCGACCGTAAAGTTTGAAAATTGTTTGGACTTTGCTTAGCCTTGCGTCGTAGCAAGCCTCTTAATGTTTGGTAGAACTTTTTGGCACGCAAAATCAAAAAGAAAAAAAAAACAAAACCAAATAACTGAAAATGGAAAATCAAAACTTGCGAGTTTTCTAGAGAAGCCGCTGAAGCAACAATCGCGTTTGTGTCAGGCGTAAAAAAAAAAAAAAAAGAAGCAGTTTATGCCGCACAACGACGCACAGTGTCGCGTCTTCATACATTCTTTGGCCAAAAATAGAAGGAGTTGCCCTAGAGCAATGAAATTTGGCATGGACATTACTTTTGATAAGATGAAGAAATTTTAAAAAATTAACAACATACAACCACCCCGCCACCCATCCGCCCTTGTAACGGAAACTCCAAAATTTGGAATTTTTCGGCCACGCTTAATGAAAGTTGGAATTGCCCTACAATTTGTATGAAAAAGTTTGCAAAAATTAGTAAATGTGGAACTTGTTGAAAAATTTAAACACATATTTATCACAAAATATAAAAAAACAAGTAAGGGTGGTATAGTCAGGCAAGCCTGACAATAGAATACCCGACACAGACACACATCTTCAAATAATTTTTAATATCAAGAGGTGTTTAAAGCCATAAGGGGCCCCATATACCGACTTTTGTTTAATTTCTATACGAAAACTGCCCCTTTGCCACGCCCACTTTTCAATTTTTTTCGGAATTCTAATCGGAGGCCTAAATATACGCGCAAATTCCAAGTTTCATTGAAATATTTCGAAAAAGTCCGACTTTAAGGCAAGTTTGGGATTTTTGTGACAGACCCTAGTACTGGAGATACCCTTAATAATGGACCGATCAAGAAAATTTTTGGGCAGGATGTTTATGGCTACAAAGGAAGTATAAGTGCCAATTTTCGTTCAAGTCCCATAGGCGTTTCGGGAATAGGAGACAATTTTCGAAAAACGTCCTTCTGCCACGCCCACTTTCCCAATTTTTGGAAATCATTTTACTTGCCTTTAAATATAATCAAATATCGAAGTTCATCAAAATATCTTGAAAAACTTCGATTTTAGAGCAGTTTTTGTGATTTTTGTGACAGACCCTAGTACTGGAGGTACCCCTTAAAATGGTCCGATCGGGTCCATTCTCGAACTTGTTCTTACTCATGTCCCTGTGAGCACGCATACCAAATTTCGTCAAGATACCTCAACTCCTTCGAAAAGAAAACTGTATACAAACAGACGGACAGACAGACGGACATGGCTAAATCGAATCTCCTAGTGACGCTGATCATTTCTATATATATTTTGTATGGTCTATCTCGACTGGTTCTGGGTGTTACACACAACCACACAAACGCAATATACCCTCGACACAGAGTGTGTCGGGTATAAAAATTAGTCCAATCCTTGGAAAACAAGAAATGCACTATGACAAAATCATCGAAGTTCAAACGAAAAGTTCAGATAAAAATTATACGTTCGAAACTAGGATTTGCCCGACTCCTTCATGCAGCGTTGCTTAAATTCCTGAAATTTTACCCTTCGCTCCATCTTTGATGTAAACCATGTTTTAAGCTTCATCCCCTACTTCTTAGACGTACCAATCCTTTACATCGATTGCATGATCAATGCAAAAAGCTTATAAAAAAAAAAAAAAATCTGCCCACTCCCATGTCCGCCTCGAATTGAAAATTGAAGGAATTTATATACTAGAAATAGGTTTGAAAAATAAAAAATTTTAATTATCTTCAGAATCACACGAAATTGGTTGCGAAACGTTTGTTTTTAAAATCCACACGTCAAAAATTTCACCAATTTTAATTCCTACTCTCGCTACAAAAATAAACATAACTTTCAACATTGCAGGCCAATTCTAGCTGATTTTTGTTTTAAAAGTTAGTACATACTTGCCATTATGATTTATCAAAAAACAAAAGAAGTGTTTTTTGGTGTTTTTTTTTTTTAATTGCCTTTCAAATATTTAATTTTTTTCCAAAATCCCATCTCTGAAGTTGTATTTTAAAAGCGACGGCGTTTCACATATGTGCTCAAGATGTCCAAAAAGAACAAAGTTGCCAGAAAATAGAAATGTCATTTTTTAATATGACATATAAATCATAAAGGTCGGACTACAATGTAACCAAAAAAAACGCATCTTTCAAAATTGCGATTCAAAGTTAAATTTTATTTAGAAATAAACAAGTGATTGGAAGTGCAACTTTTAAGGCGTCCTGGGCTTAAATGGCATTAGCTAAGAAGATTTTTGGTTTTGCTTTTTCTTAATGGAGGTATTGTTAACCGGGTCGGTCCGAAAACTAATTTTTAAAATTCAAACTTTAATTTTTGGCATTTTTGGCAGCACTCGCGACACTGTGCGACGCCTTCGTTCCAATACACTTCATACGTTCATTTGTTCTCAGTTAATTTCCATCATTGTAAGTCCAGGCAGGTGTTTGCATGATTAATTGCCAGAGCCAGAGCTGTGCAATGCAAAAAACAATTGTGATGACAATACTGTGAACATATGATTCAATTTGTCCGGTCAGAGGCTTTTGAGACGCTAAAAATTGAACTTTCTTATTTTTCGTTTATTTGTTTTATTATAATGGCAAAATTTTGTAAGGGTGGCAAAACAATAACTGGAAGGAAAAGAGTGCTAGAAGCAGGTTTACGACATTAGTAATACACAACGCACTCCGAGTAGAGGGTATTTTGCGTTTGTGCGTATGTATGAAACGTCCTGGACCAAACGATATAGACCGTAATGTGTATAGAAATGATCAAAGTCACCAGGAGATTCGATTTAGCCATGTCCGTCTGTCCATGCCTGACTGCCTGCCTGTCTGGCAATGTACAGTTTTCTTATCCAAGGAGTTGAGCTATCTTGATGAAATTTGGTATGCGTACTCACGGGGATATGAGTAAGAACAAGTCGGACCACTTTTAGGGATACCTCCAGTACTAGGGCCTGTTACGAAAATCACAAAAGCTGCTCTAAAACCTGAGTTTTTCAAAATATTTTGATTGACTTTAACATTTGAACATATCTTAAGGCAATTAATGTGATATCAAAAAATTGGAAAAGTGGGCGTGGCAAAAGGGAGTTTTTCGAAAATTGTCTCCTAAACTCGAAATTCAAATGGGACTTGAACGAAAGTTGGCACTTATGCTTCCTTTGTAGTCATAAACATCCTCTCCAAAAATTTCTTTGATAGGTCCATTATTAAGGGCACCTCCAGTGCTAGGGTCTGTCAAAAAAAATCCCTGGAAACTGTTTTTGGTTTGTTCAAAAAATGCAATGCCAAGAATGCAACACCAATAGCAGCAGCAAAACAACAACAACAACATTTGACGTCATAATGACAACTTATACAATAGAACTTGGTATTCAGACGCAGTGCCATTCTAACGAGCCATAAAAAAGCTTCTAAAAGACTCTTGTATCGATTTCATGTGGTTATGCCTTAAAACTTTTTGTGACTCTGCAAGTACGCTACGTTCTGTCAACCGAATTTTTCACAGTGGGTTGCAGAAATATTAAATTCCAAAAAATTAAATAAAATGTGTGAAAAACAGCGAGGATCCTCAAAGACCTTTACGTTAACTGATGTGGTAGTCTTTTTCCACTCCTTCCTGAACTCTGGAACGTTCTTTGTTATTGCCAGAGAGAATTCGGCCAAAAGAATACATTCCTTTGGAACATATTCCCCCATTTTTTGTGGAGCCTAGGAGCATTTAGGGAGACCAAACGAGCCATTTAAAAAAATAAATTATGTCTGAAACAGTCTCTTAAGGATCATTTAGAATATATAAATTCAAAATATTTGTAGTGCAAAAATGTGACAACTTTCCATAAAAGCATTTTTCGTTTTTACCAATCGCAAATCTTTGAAAAATATACTGAGAGGCTCCTTCACGTTTATGGATAAACTTGATTAGCTGCTTGTGAAAGATTCGTATAGCGATCGCACGTGCGAAATCGCACTGTCATTAAGCAAATGCGTCATCGTGTTGGATAAATATGATAATGATTACAGTGATTACACTAATACACGGTCTCATAAATGTTAACGTCAAATAAGTAAATGTCTAAGTTATACAGCTTGGATTTTTGTTCTTACTGGAAATTCATTAATTTTCCAAATTGACATTTCAAGTCGCAAATTTAATTTTAATGTACTATCAAATCTGATGAAAACTATGGTTGTAGGAGGTATGTTATTCATACCAGTTCTAATGGAAATGTCATGAAGAGAAAAGTTTTACTCCCAGTCGTTAATTCTTGCAAAAACAGAGGTTTTTTACGTATGAAGAATCTATTCCAAACTGAAACTCAAACCGTTGCTATTTTTATCGGCCAATGGTCTACGAAAAATCATTAGAGAATGTTGCAATTGAATCAGGAGTATCGCGGATAACCACAGAAGAGCCTTTACCATTTCACACTAACAAAATTTCCTTCACTTGAAATGTACCAAATGGACAAATTGTACCTATGTAGCTTAAGTGAAAAGAGCCTAAAAGTACATTTCACCTACTTTTCCAACACTGCTGGTATAAAATTTTTTTATGGAATATATAAATTCAAAATAATTTGTAGGGTGCAGTTGATGCGACAACACCCATAAAAGTATTTTAATTACGTTTTTACCAATCGTCAAATCTTTGAGAAAATAAAAACTGAAGCAGGCGACTCTTCACGCTTCAGGCATTACAACTTGAGTTGAGCTGCTTGTTGCAAATTCGTATCGCGATCGCGCACGTCCGCGCAAATCGCCACTGTCAATTCCAAACGCCAAAGTCGATGTCGATGTCGATTCGATGATATGTATGATTACGAGGCAATTAAACACAATGACACGAGGTCTCATAAAAGTTTAAGCTTTCAAACTATAATTTCTAGAGGTTTCGAGCTTGCAGATTCGTTTGTTCGTTTCTGTGCACAGCACGATTTTTTGCAGGAATTCTTTCGTTTTCTTGTGCTTTATGGATTATTCAATTCATATATATTAAGTCGTCATGTAAGCCTCAGATTTGTTCGTTTCCACAAAAAAAAAAAAGGCTTTTTAAAAGTTGGCGATTAAAATAAAAACGACTTTTCTTTTTCTTACAGATCTTCTTCCGTTCGGGCGTCCTTAGTGAACTGGAAGCCAAACGTGATGAGCTACTCTCGGGCCGTATCATCCAATTGCAGGCGCATTGTCGTGGCTATTTGTCACGTAAACTCATGGCGCAGCGTAGAGTTCAGGTACGTTTTAACGTCCGTCAATAGAATTGTATGGATTTTCGTTTGAGTGCTTCATCTCATTAATGCCTCGTAAACAGGAACTCGCCGTTCGTTGCATACAGCGTAATGTCAAAGCGTTCTTAGCCGTCAGGGACTGGCCCTGGTGGCGTCTACTCGTACGGGTCATGCCCTTACTAAATGTTCATCGCACCGAGGAGCAATTGAAGATGTCCAACGAAGAATTGACGATGCTGCGTGCAAAATTGGAGAAAATTGAGAACGAGCGGAATGCTCTCAAGGCCGACAATCAGAAACTCGAAGCTAAGGTTAGTAGAAAATAGCTTATGACTTCTGTTGCCACAATTGGAGGACGCTGTGACCAACCCTTTCAAGTTAAAGATACGGATTTTGAATCCATCCATTTAGTTCCTAGATATTATGTCTGGGTTTTATTTTTCCTCTATTTTAATTTGAATTTTTCCCTGCGGATTTGAAAAAAATACTCTCATTCTAATCACATTTGGAGGGTAATATAAAGGGAGCAAGAGTTTCGAACATTTTTAATCAAAAGTCGGCACATTATTTCTTTAATTGCCCTTTTTCCGTGGCGAAAAATTTTAAAATTTACGCACAGTTATCAGGCCTGTCGCTCTTTACTGCTCTGAGTGTTTACCCTTAACGAAAGTAGCTGAAAGAAGATTTAATGGTATGGAAACAAATCCGGACTGTCTCGTCTTGATCATGTTGCAAATTTAACATTCGTCGCCGTTATAGAGTTTCTGAAATTATTGGAAAATTGCGGGCAACATGGCTACGCTGGTATGGACACGTCCTGAGAGCAAATGAGGACAGTTTGGCAAAAAAGGGTTGCACACTAAAAAACAAGGTTGCGGACAACAGGGCATCCGAAACAGCGTTGGATGGACACATCAAAATGGGATCTCGCGGCTGTAGGATTTACCTCGGATGATGCAACAAATAGGAGAAACTGGTCGCGTTTTACGGTCCCCGGAATAGGCCGGGACACTTGAACACACACGAAGAAGAAGAATATGCGAGAAGAATAATTTATAAGAAGCCGTATAAAAATTCCTTCGTAGTATATAAACCGACGAACGGAGAACCGCATAGGCGTGTACGAATAAATCAAATCTCCCAGTGACGCTACTATTCCTATAAATATTATTTCCGGCCTTCTGAACTAGGGATGGTCACGGTCCTTACACATATAGTCCGAGAGCAATGCGTGCGTGCGAGAGAAAGATAGAGAAATGTAGAGAGAGATACAGAGTAATAGAATAAGATCGAGACAGAGATCCCTTACTTTTACCAACCATCGTTAAGGCAAGACGGCTTATACACGAATGTTTGACTTCATATTCGTCTCTTCTCTCTTATCCACAAACCGAATATCGGCCGATAATCATGGTCTGTAAAAGCCCACTAATGAAAAAGAATAGAATGTGTCTTGACAGAGGTCCATGCTCAATTTTTAGAAATTCACTCGGGAACACTCAATTCAAAACAAAATCGCAACTGTGCACGATAAGTCAATTTTAAATTCACAATTAGAATCGCCTCCAAATCTTCAAGCTTAAGTGGAATCTGTTTGAAATAATCTCTTCAGACATAAAATATCATATAAAGCATGAGTCAATCAATCAATCAGTGAATCTATCAATCAATCAAACAAACGAAGGAAAATCTTACCTCGAAGATCTTTTTGCTCCATTACACAAAAAGCCTGGCAAACAATTTCTCTCGCTTTTTTTTCGCAACAATTTGAAAACACAAACAAAAAGTTTATTTTTAAAATCGCTCGCACCGTTTAATCCGGCTATGGCTAAAGAAGCTGTTGTTGTTGTTCATGTTGTTGTTGCTTCTAACGTATGGCTTTGTGTGCGTGTGTGCGGGAATCATCCAACGGATGCCATTAAATGCCGCAGCGCGCATGAAAAAGGCATGACCTATTCCCTCTCTGGTGGGAGATTGACCCACTAACTGCCATGTGATCGCTGCATTCAGCTCCCAGTTGGTGCATCCAGTTGAAATAATTTTGATGACACAGATACCCATCTATCCGATGCCATTGATTGGCAGCAGCAAAGATAGAATTCAAGAAAAACAAAAACAACAACACAATCAAACCTCGTGCCAAGATATGCGTTGACAGTCGAGATGGGACTTGTTCGTCGAGAATAATAGCAAAAACATAGGAGAAATGGCAGAGTGTGATTTGAGAAGATTGTGATCTTTCTCTTATTCTTCTCGTTGTTGTTTGTTGTTGGATTTTTTCTGCGTAAGTGGCACACCAAGTCGATCGATGCCGATTCGATTCGGAACAGATTCGTTGCAAAACGATCTTCAGATCGTTATAATTCACGCAAGTATGTTGCCGGCTTCCGTGTGGCGACGCGCAACGACGACGACGACGATGACTGCCTTTAGTCAACAACGAGCAGCGGCGTTAGCAAGAGATTTGCCAAGTGCCCGCAGCGCGTGAATATTTTTCGCATTTTTTTTTTCAATTTCTTGTGTTCGGTTACGCAGATCATTCGTGACGTAATAACGCAATAACGTTTAAGTGCCGTAACATAACGCGAAATAACGAAACCAAAAACAGTACGAAGAGAGGAAACGACGATCATTATAATTACATATTATTTTTTCTTTGAAAATTTGAACCATATACAATTTTAATTTAGAGAAATCGTGATATCGTCGTTGTTAATGCCATACACCATTGGATACAAAAATTTGAAGAACAATTCCCAATGATAAGTAGTTGATCGATTGGCTTATGAAGTATTTTTTGTTTTTTTTTTTTACAACGCACGATATCACGAAACCCCTTAGAGGGTTACAACACATTTTTTGAAACTAACGAATTTCGATACACGACCCATTGACTATGGCGCCACATCAGAACGATGCATTAGGCAAGACGTCTGCCTTGAATTCTCAAAATGTCGTCAAAGCAAACAATTGTCAGACAGCACCAAGTGCTCAAGAGAATGTTAATGCAAACAACAAGACCACCACCACCACAGCCACCTCCACCAAAACCACTACACACAAACAAACCACAGTCTTCAAACCACCACACGCCACATACACCACACCAGATGCACAAAAGTCAAATAATTTTATTGACCGTGTTAAATTAGCAATGCGAAGTTCCAAGCCAAGCTCTACCACGACCTTGCCGAGCCTCAAACTAACGCCAACATCCTCGCGCCCGCCACTTCCTCCGCTAACACAAAAGCATGCAAGAAAGCCAGTTAAACCGTTGCAACAACATCACAGCAGCAGCAAGAGCAACAGATGAGTAAACAGAATGAACTACCAAATGGCCACATCGAGAAGTTGAACAATGCTTCTCCCACGACGACGACGGCTACCTATGACTCCGAAGATGGCCTCTGCATACGCGAAAAAAGCAAACCATCTACAAAGCTCAATTCTTTATCCACGTCCACTGGACTGCAACAAAGACGATTTGCAGGTGGCGGCAATTCGAGCGTATCGACTGTTACAACAGGTAATCATACTGTTACAGTCGCTCCCTTGCAGGTCTCGCTTAAACTTCCCATTTCCCGAACAGTAGCCCAGGCACTACCCAAGCACTCGCCGAAGATGATAAGTTCGCAAAATGGTTCGGTGATAACAACGAAAATGCGTTCGCCAAGTCCGACCTATTCGATACGCAGTGATAATTCCTCAACGCACAGCAGAACGCCAACATCCATCCGTTATGGACGCCTTCAAACTCCGCCGCGTCGGATTTTCCCACAAACGTATACACGCGGCGATCCTTTGGACATACACGAGATGCATAGTCTGGAGACATCGCCTGTCGTTTTCGACGGGAATCTCTCGTTTGTGCTCGGCTGTAAGAAACAGCCAGTGCATCAATCAATGCGAGCATCACCGTCATATCAGGATTCACGCACCTCGTCTGCGTATCTATCGGAGAAAATACAGAATTTCCTGCGCCGCACCGATCACATTCAAGAGGAATGGTCAGCACTGTCGCGGCGTACACGCCGTGCCTCATCAACAGCCAGCTGGCATGGTGGTGGCGGGCGGCGGCGGCGGTGGCTATGAAAGTGGTCGGACGACACCCACAACTTCCATCTACGGCGATGACTTCGACACGATCAGCCTGATTGAACGCCAGCGGGAACGGAATAGCATGGAACGTAGTCCAGTTATTGGACGTTCGCGTTCCACACAGAATATACTCACGAAGGCGTTTCAGCTTTCGAAGAATATGTCCTCCACTCCAACGTCGCGCTCTAATTCGTTGGCACGCGAAGTGAGCGTCACGACGACGGAAGATGGTGATGACGACGATATTACCATACGGGAAGACGATGAATACGACGACAGAGATTTGGATGAGGTAAACATTGAAACTACTGAGGGCAACCCTGACACTGTGGCATGTCAGCGGTTCTTTACATCTACTTTTGTAGGTGAACGACCCCTTTGAGATGGCCCCGGCTCTGGTTCTGTCTCTGTCTCTCTTGTGTTCAATCAATCAACTCTCATTGAATTTGTTTACGCGGTCCCAAGTACTTCCGTTTCTTTGGCTCTCTAAGACGAGCGCAGAATACCGAAAAACAGACGAAATTTTCTTCTTTCCACAGAAGACAGTGTGTAATTTTTTACATTTTTTTTTTTCTCGATTTCGTTTCGTCCGCTTATTCTTAATAAAATGTAGGCGTCTGGTAAAATTAGATCAGGCGGCATCCGCAATTCTTTAATGTTTTATCGTTTGTTTGTATATTTATAAATTTCCATCCGATTCAGAGGCGTCAGTCGGTGGGCGTACTCCACTCGGTCTTTCTTACCGCTCCTTCTCTATCTCCCTCTCAGTCTCTTTTTGACAGCTGAAAAATTTTCACTAACTGTTGGAGGTCAACAGTTGTTCTTGGAGGCTGATTTATTAATTTGTTCTACATAAATTGATTAAATAGAGGACGACGACGAAGAGGAATAAAAAGAAGAAGTCAAACAAATAAAACTTTTAACTATTTTCTCATAGAATAGGTCAGTTTAGAGTTAGCGAAATGTGTGGAAAATGTTTTCCCCCCAGAGGAATTGTTTTTTTTTTTTTGCGATAAAATTTTTATTTTTAATTCTGACTCAGCTCTTTGCTATTTTCCTCTCACCGCTTTTTTTTTTATTAAATTTATTATTTTTTGTTTTCCAAATATTTGACTTTTTTGATTTATGGAGAAAATAATTCTTTTGTGCGGAAAATTTTTTTCACCATATACATATTCTTCATATAAATTTAAAAATACATACATATTTCTATTTTCTAGTATAATCGGTCGCCTTGATACATATTGAAGATCAAATATTACATTCTTTTAATGAAGCGTAGGCGTGAATTCATTAATTGACAGTAAAATTTTGTAATTTCGGCCCACCGTGGTCCGTTTAGTTAGGGCGATAATATCTAGGAATTGGCTTGATAAGTCCACCGGTCTATTTACAATAGATAATCAAACACGATTTTTTATGTCAAAAATTCGTTTTTAATTATTTCAACATAGTTCCCTTCAAGAGCGATACAACGATTATAACGACCTTCCAATTTTTTGATACCATTTTGGTAGTACTCCTTCGGTTTTGACTCAAAATAGGCCTGCAGTTTCGGCGATCACCTCTTCAAATTGCAGCCAAATTTAATTTCCCTGCGAGCATTCCTTTTGAGGTCTCTGAGAACAAGAAATAAGTCGCTGAGGGGCTAGATCTTGAGAATATCGGTGGTGGGGAAGCAATTCGAAGCCTAATTCATGAATTTTTGCTCATCTGTTCTCAAAATAGTACTTGTGGCAAATTTTTTCTTTTTTGGGTTGCAAGTAATGATCTGTAAAAATCACTTTGCTTTCTTAAGCTAATCATAAAATTCATATTCAAAGCAGGCCAAATATTTGCCATCGATTTTGACTTCACGCTTCAAGAGTTCACCGACTTTCATAATAGTCAATGTTGATAGAGTTTTTCCTTTCACAATAATCGATAAAAATTTATTCATTAACATGCACAAATCCGTACATGATTAAAACTGACTTTGTCTGCATTACTTTGCAGTCTGAATTTTGAGGAATTTCCCTACATTGGCAGCATTCACAGATAGCTGTCCAATCACTCAGATATGTCTGTGACTTGATCATATTTTGTACTCAGTTTGATGCCTCTAATGCATGATAACCTTTGATTTAAGTCTTCAAAATCATTGTGAATATTATTCCATTGATGTTATTCCCTTTAATAAAACTTGTCGTATTAGCGTTACATTACTCCTGGAATATCTAATTATCAAAATCCCTCACTTGAAAGAAACAAATCACATTATTGTTGAATATTTCCGGGAAAAATGAGCTACCGCGAAATTTGCAATGAGTTTTTCTGAACCAGCTAATATTGATGACATGATTTGAGTACAAATTCCTTTTGTTATCCGAATTTGAACAATAACAAGGCACTACAACTCACAAGTACACTGGAAAACTCAAATTTCAAAATGAAACATTTTCATTTTAGTGACTAAAAAAAGCATAAGTAGTCGAGCATAGTCTAATTGCATCAATTCCGACTTATAACTCGCCTATAACATAAAAGTTTTTATAAATGTGCCTGGTCGAAGCGTTTTCTTTTTAAATAACAAAATGGCGGTCACAGGAGGTTTTTTTCAGATTTTCGGGGGGAAATATATACTCTCTCTTAAGCGGACATCTACGGGACCAAAAAATATGCCTTAGCAGAGGTGTCCGCTTAAGAGCAAACTATTCTAGAAACATCAGTAGTAGAGAATTCCAAAAAATTGTCCTTTTAAGTGGAGAGTACGCTTTAGTTAATTACACCGACACACAAAAAAAAAGTCCTGTTACAGAAGAGTGACATACCGTAATTTATGTTTTTTGGAGTGCTGATCACGAATCCAGGGTCAGATTTTCTTGATCACCCTCAGTTTTCGCCCCAGCGCCCCCCAAAAACCACCCAAAGGATTCATTTTTAGAGCCATAAAATAAAAAATTAAATATCCCAACTTACATTTTTTGGTGTCCTGATGAAGAATTTGAAGTCGACATTAAGCTAAGACCCTTAATTTTCCCTCAACGCCCCTCCGCATCCCTTATCAAACCACCCTAAAAAGATGATATTTCTCCAATATGTAAGAAATCGAAATATGTGTTCCGGAATACGTTTTCGGGTACGCTGAGCAGGAATATCCTGTCGAAATTACGCTACGACCTTAATTTTCCCTCAGCAACCCTGATCAACCACCCCCAGTAGGGTGGAATTGCTATTATGCATCCTTCTGAGGGGAACTGAGGGAGATTCCCTTAAGCTGGCCACAGTGTTCGGCTCTGCTATTGCTCAACCCTTTGTTCTTCGGTGAATTCAATAAAGTTTTAATCTAACGGCTTTGTTTAATCTGTGTGCGGCAACAGAGGAATTTAAAATGTCAACACTTTATTTAATTTCGATTTAAGTCAGTTTGTCAAGTTTTTATTGACTCTTATTTAAAATTTCTTCTCTGCGACGTTTATCTAGTATCTATTAAGCAACGCGAAAAAATACCACGCGTTTTCTTTGTTGTTGTTGTTGTTGTTGTCGCTTTTGTCGTCGTTGTTTGTACATACCACAGCATTTAATTTTATAGCCTAGATCGTGTTGTTGGTCTTTTATGAATTTATATTTTTTTTTTGTTTTCATAAATATTTTTCTCTATAAAAACTATTTTTGGGAGCGCGTTTCTTTCTTTCTTGCGTTCAAGGCCATTTCGTGCTTAGCTTATTTTAATTAAATTGCAAGAGGATTTATTTGAAATTTAATATTGATTTTTTTCTGAATTTATTAAGGGGGTCTTCTCATTGAAAACCCGTTTTTTGGACCCTTTTTAAAAAAATTCTTATTGGAAAACGCAAAGAATAATTGAAAACTTTTTTTTATTTATTTTATTACAAAAGGTTCAAAGTAAATAAAAAAAATTTTTTTGCCTCGATACGTGGGCTGTTCAAAAAGTAATGAGACTTCAAAGTTGGTGGTGAAAAAAAAAAGGTGTCGTCACGGCGGCCACGATTCCGGGTCTCCGGAGCGTCCGAAATGGAAAAAAAAACGGGGTTATAATCAGTATAGATGTAATTCTCGGGTGAACCTCAAGCTTAATTTTGTGATTTTTTTTGACAAAATGGCGGCCATTCAAAAAAAAATTTCAATTTCGGGCTTTTTTTTTGTAGTTTAGTGTAAAAAAAAAAATAGTAAAAAATTTTTTTAAAATTATGGTCGAGGTTCACCCGAGAATGGTGACAATTCTGCGTCGATTCCACTTTGTTTCATGAAAATCGGTTCAGTTGAACTGGAGATATCATGGCCGCCAGTTCGAAAAACGTGGTTTCGAGATAAACGCGTTTAAAGTTTGAAGCAACGCAAAAATTACTCGTTTTAGCGCAGATCTTGCTCGACAAAGAAGGCTATATCCTCTAAACTATTTCGAATTTCAAAAAATCCTTTTAGGGGCATATTCACAACTACCCAAGCTATAAATAAATGCAAAAAAAAAAAAAAGTCGAAAAAAAAGTTGCTCAATGAGAAGACCCCCTTAAGTGTTTTTTTTAAGTGTATTTTTAATTTTTTGAATCTTTACTTTTTTTTCAGCTCTCCGAAATGACCGTAGATCTAGCTGAAGAACGTTCGACAGCCAATATGGCTACCGAACGGCTCGAGGCTGAAACAGGTGAACGTCTGAAGTTGGAAAAAGAGCTAAGCGAACAGCAGCAAAAAGTTAAAGGACTCCACGAGACGACCGAGAAACTGGAAATGGAACTAATTTGTGCGAAGTCGGGCCTGAATGGCATTGCCGATGATGAGGAGCTGGAAAATGAAGAAGGCAATGGTGGGGCAGGTGAAAATGGTGTCTATAAGCTAAAATACGAAAGAGTTGCTAGAGAGTTGGAGTTTACAAAACGAAGGCTTCAAACGCAGCATGAACACGATCTGGAGCAATTGATTGGACTGAAGAAGCAACTGGAGAAGAAGGTGCGACATGTGAACATAATCAAAGAAATTTTTTTATACCCGACACACTCTGTGGCGAGGGTATATTGCGTTTGTGTGGTTGTGTGTAACACCCAGAACCAGTCGAGATAGACCATACAAAATATATATAGAAATGATCAGCGTCACCAGGAGATTCGATTTAGCCATGTCCGTCGTCTGTCTGTCTGTCTGTATACAGTTATCTTATCGAAGGAGTTGAGCTATCGTGACAAAATTTGGTATGCGTGCTCACGGCGACATGAGTAACAAGTTCGAGAATGGACCCGATCGGACCACTTTTAGGGGTACCTCCAGTACTAGGGTCTGTTACGAAAATCACAAAAACTGCTCTAAAATCGAAGTATTTCAACATATTTTGATGAAATTTGATATTTGAACATGTTTCAAGGCAAGTAATACGATTTTCAAAAATTTTAAAAGTGGGCGTGGCATAAGGGCATTTTTCGAAAATTGTCCCCTACACCCGAAATTCAAATGGGACTTGAAATTTGGCACTTATGCTTCCTTTGTAGCCATAAACATCCTCCCAAAAAATTTCCAAGATCGGTCCATTATTAAGGGTACCTTTAGTACTAGGGTCTGTCAAAAAAATCCCAAAACTGCCTCAAAATCGGACTTTTTCGAAATATTTCCAAGAAGCTTAGAATTTGAGCGTATATTTAAGCCTCCGATTATAATTCCAAAAAAAATTGGAAAAGTGGGCGTGGCAAAGGGGTGGTATTCATAAAGAAATTTAACAAAAGTCGGTAGATGGGGCCCCTTATGGCCTTAAACACCTCTTGATATTAGAAATTATTTGAACATGTGTGTCTGTGTCGGGTATTTTATTGTCAGGCTCGCCTGACTATAACACCCTTACTTGTTTTTATTTCAATTTGGAATTTAATTTTATATAGCTAAGTGATGCGTACGAGGAGGTTGAAGAACAACGTCAGGTGGTCGGTCAGTGGAAGCGAAAAGCGCAAAAAATGACAAACGAGATGAACGATCTGCGTATGTTACTGGAGGAGCAGAACTCTCGCAATAATATTTTAGAGAAGAAACAGCGCAAATTCGATGCGGAAAGTCAATCGCTATTGGATACGGTGCGTCAAGAACGTCAAGCAAAAGAAAGACTATCGCGAGAGAAAGATGTACTTACTTCAGAGAAATTCACGTTGGAGCAATTGTTGGCGGTAAGTCGGATGGTTTTGACCGAAAATTCAGGGTAAAAAAAATTATCATCTACTACTACTGTTACCTAGGATACGCGCTTGGAACTGGAACTAAAGGAAGAGAAGCTCATTTCGGTGCAACGCGAGCTGGAAGAAATGACTTTCACTGGCGGCACCGAGGAAGAAATTGCTCAATTGCGTCGTATTAAAAACGATTTGGAACGACGTGTTAAGGAACAAGAGGAAGAACTGGATGAAATGGCTGGTCAAATACAGCTGCTCGAGCAGGCGAAATTACGACTCGAAATGGCACTTGAAACAATGAGGAAGGAAGCACGTCGTGAAGCCCAACAGCGCGATGAGGAATTGGAGGAAGCGCGAGGAACAGCATATAAGAGAATAAAAGGTATTTTCGGCATATGAATTTATGTGATTGATGAAAATGAAAAAAAAATTTTTTTATTATTTTTTGCAGCCTTGGAATGTCAGTTGGAATCTGAACATGAAGAACGTTCGTTGTTGGTGCGTGAGAAGCACGAATTGGAACGTCGTCTGGCCAACATGGAGGATATTGATCATAATAATCGTCAAAAGGAGGAAGCAGCCAATCAGAAAGTGCGTCGAGATTTGAGGAAATATAAAGCATTGCTCAAGGATGCACATGCTCAACTGGAGCGTTTGAAAGTTGAAACGCCAGGGAAGACGCTCATTAGACAGCTGCGCAATCAGCTGGAAGATGCCGAAGCAGCACGGTCCAGTGCCATGAAAGCAAGGCAGACGGCTGAGGCCGAACTGTCCGAAGTACAAGCGTTATTCGAAGAGTCGCAACGTGGTCGCAACGATGCTGAAGATCGGGCGAATTCAGCGCATCGCGATCGTGCCGAATTGCAAGCTCAGATCGAGGAGAACGAAGAAGAACTAGCTGAGCTAATGAAAAAGTATAGCTCTGTCGTGAAACAGCTGAACACTGAGAAGATTACAGTTTCCGAATACGAATTCAAAATGTCCGAACTGGAGGCTGAGCGTAATAATCTAAAAGTTACAGTCTCTGAATTACAACAACGTTTGGAGAATATTGAAAATATGGCTGATCCGTCGACAACAATGATTTCGAAGCGGTAAGTTTCTAAAGCGAATTATTAATTTTAAAAAAAATTATTTTCACTGAAAAATCGTCACTTTAGACTGGAACTGCGAACCAAAGAGTTAGAGTCGAGATTGGATTTGGAGCAAGCAACGCGTGGTCGTCTTGAAACGCAGATAAATCGTCTCAAAGAGGCCTTAGAAAAGGTACAGAATGAACTCTCGCTGGCCAAAGCCCGTGAACTGCAAGCGCAGGAAAACTGCAAGAAATCGCAGAAATCATTACGTGAGATGCGTGAAGAGTTCCATGCTGTATCAGCGCGTGAGCAGGATTCTGTGACGAAGCGTAAAGACTTGGAGAAGAAGCTTGAGAATATCGAGAGCGAAGCAGCTGCTCTAAGAAATGATTTGCGTTTAGCTTTACAACGTATTGCTGACCTGCAGCAAGCGATGGAGGAGGGCGATGACGATGAGCTGAGCGAAGAGTAAGTGAAAAAGTATTATAATTTTTGTTATTTGAGTTAATAATTTTTTCGTCCTTCAGAGATGATTCCGAAAGCACTGATGGTTCAATGAGTGATGATCAATTGAGAACTTTGAGATTGCAGCGAAGCAATCTCCATGTGGACTCAAACGCTTCGAACGTTCAAACAACGAAAACAATCGTCAGGGAAAAGGACGATAATAGTCCAAGGTAAGCTAAAAACAAAAATCATTATTATCATATTCATGAACATTTCATTCATTCCCATTGTCATCATCATCATCATCATCATATTTGTCGACAGACGGAGCTAGCTTTCGAGCCAAATTGGTCCACTTGTGCTGGAGTGGTCATATACTTCGCTGCTTGCAATACAATCAGCTGCGCAACGCTTTCGAGAGAAACATCTCGATTGCTTTGGGATACGTGAGGTACACGCTGCTAAAAAAGAGTCACTCTGAAGAGTTCAAACGATCAAAAGGGAAATCTAAAAATGTTCCCTGCTCTCTCTCTCTCCAACGATTTCGTATGATTTATCTCAGCTGTGCTCCTAGCGATGTCAATGTGTTTTTTTTTAGAGGCTAAAATCATAAACAATTATCTATATTTAATTACTATATAAAAGTATCTAGCGCCATCTCTCGGTGCATTTTCATATCATACGCACAAAACGGAACGAAGAAGAAGAAGAAGGATCATCTCAAAGCTTCTGCATAATTCACTTCATATTTGCATTCAACCGATAGCGCTATGCACAATGGATTCATTTTCATAGATCCATAAGTAAAAGAGAATTTTGAAAAAAAATAAAACACTAAAAAATGAGTCCTTTTCATGTTCCAGAATAACCCTAACCTCGCCGACTGCAACAAATATTCCCAAACTGGCGGCAACAACGACGGTTTCTTCAACGAAACTTCCGCCAGTGGATAAAGCAAGGACAGCAGCGGCCTCCTCGTCGTTGAAACCAAGCCATAAATAGTATTAGAGATATTTATTTCTAACTTGTTTATTTGTTTGTTTTTATTGTTATAAGTGAAAAGTGAAGAAGAGAGTGAAGAGAAAAAGTTAGAAAATGTCGCAGTAAGAAAGATAGCGAAAGAGAAGAAGTGGAAGAAGGAGAAGGAGCCTCAGAACGCAAGCGAAATAGCAAACTTGAGATCTTTCTAAAGGAACATTTGCAATATTTTAAATATATTTATATATTTAATTAAAATAATCAATACTTAAATGAATTTATATGAATAATAATAAAAAAAAAAAAATTGAAATGTATTTTCTCATATAATCATAATCAAAAACACCAAAAGAAGAATCGATTGGATAGAAGATTGAATTGGATTTTTATTTAATATTTTTTTTTTTTTATTTAATGGAATAAATATTTCGTAGATTTCGAATTAAATAGTTAATAAATATTCATATAAGTATTTATATAAAGTACGTGTGTATATATAAATTATCTAAGAATTGAGTAATTTCGTCGATTTGTGGAGGTACATTATTAATCAATATTATTGGGCATATGCTGAAATGCATTTTCTCAAGTGATCGGCGATAGCTTTGGGTTCACATTATTTATTTAAATATTTTAAAATTTCGAGCGTTAATAAAATTTTTTAACAAAATCAAAAGAAAAACCATCTGCTGTATTATGTTTAGTTCTTCGATTTGGTGAATTTTCTTCTCGGTGTAAGAAATAAAATTACTTTATCCTTTTTATACTTTAATAGCTGTTCAATTGGCAATTAGATTTTAAACCATAAAATAAAAAAAAACTTTGAAGTTAACATAGAAAAGGCCTCGATTTAAGGAACAATTTTTCTTTGAACTTTTCAGCACATGCCCAAGTAAAAAAGGTATTCTTTATTTTCTCTTCTTTTTATCATTTCGTTTTCATTATGAGGAAAAAAATTTTAAAATACTTGAAACTATCTAATTCAAATCGACACATATATAAGTCCTAAATACAATTTCCTATTACAATCGAGCCTAAGAACTTTCTTTTGTAAATTCATTTTTCCAACAAATCTAGACTAAATTACAAGCGTGAAGAAGACCAGCGTGTAGTATCATTGGAACAATTCATAAAAAAAAATCTCAATTTTGTTTTGGAAGTATAAGTCCTTTTAACATATCAAAACTATTTCCATCGGGTTGTACGCTCTCAATAGATCCGGTTGATAATTGAACTTTCAAAAATCCAAACTCGTCAATACCAATCACTTTTGCTGCACGTTCCTTTCCATCACAATCCTGAATGTGTATGGACTGACCGCTTTAGAATTGAAAAAATATAAAATTATAAAATAGCATTTTTAAAGCAAATGTAACAAGAATATATATATGTATGTACCTATGCAGCCAGGTATCGTAATAGAGTTTATAGAAGAAATCGAAATTTTCCCTTTGAACACGTTCTATAAGGCTTTCGATTTGATTTAGTATCCATGCAAGGAATTCTTCATATTTTATTGGCGCCAGACTAGTATGGTTTTCCCTGTTATAGTCTAAAATCATGTCATTAAGACAGGTTGTTGGCTTTTTATTATCCAAATTAAATCCGCAGCCAATGTTAACAAGCATTTTATTATCAACTTGAAATGTCTTCACAACAAGACCACCAATTTTAAGATTCCCATTGGCGTAGATATCATTTGGCCACTTTAAGCCAATATCGAGAACCTGTAATTGAAAAAGAAATTTGAATGCAGTGCGGTAGTGTTAATATCAACTCCATCCGTCTCATAAGCAACTAGTTTTAGATCGGTTTTCAGCTTTTACCTTCGTTCAGGATCACTAAAAATGTCAATTTCCCCCTTTTTGTTCGATATGTAATGCTTCCCAATTAGTCTTTACCCCTCTTCCCTCCTTTTTTATGACGAATTAAGCCCCTAAAGGCCTCATATGTCGACTTTTGTTCAATTTCTTTATAAAAACCGCCTTTTGCCACGCCCACTTTTCCAAACTATAATCCAAGAAATTTGAAAGTTCAACACTACCCTGAAAAACGTTTGTCGAAGTGCCGGAGTCTACTGTATAAATTTTCATCAGAATTGCCCACGCAAAATACACCCACTTCTTTCATTCGAATGCACCGCCCTGAAGGCATTTTAAGTATGTTTTCTCATTGCATTGCGATAATGGATCGAAATTTTTGCGAACTTTGAAAGGAAAAAAATTGTTTCCTTACACCAGTGGCAGCAGGCAAATTTAACAAAAATTCAATAATACATATGAAAGAAGGGTACAAGAAATTCGAATTCGCAACGGCACTTTCTAATTAGGAGCCAAGACAATCGATAGCCGTAAACATAGCGATACATTTTTTTAAAACCCCGATAGAAATGGTACCCATGTAATGCGGGGCATAGACAAGCATGTGGGAGTGTATAACTATAGCACCCACATACATTGTGTTGATCAAACATTCCCATTTTTTCTTGAATGTTGATGAGGCAACAACGGGATTAGAAAGCAAATACTTTTTTTCGATTGCGATGGAACATAAAAACGTTGCATGCAAAACTATCAATCTATACTGAAAGTTTCATGTGTAACACTCATAAAAAATTTGCTCGCAGGGGCGATTTTGACAGAGTATTTGTCTTCTTCTTCTGTCAAAATCTCTCTCATTTGCACAATCGTGTAGTACGGGGACAGTTTTTGTTAAAATTGGGCAGTTTTGCGCAGTTCCGTGCAGTATGGGAACAGAACTAATATTAGGCTAGGCGCTGACTACTCAATTTTCAGTTGGCCAATTATAAGTTGTGTGTTTGTGGCACACACAACTATATGAGAGCGGGCCGACATTCCAATTTTTAGTTGACCTAATAAAAAATTTGTGTTTTGCCACAAATTTTAAATTTGCCAATTGTGTTGTGTTACATACGTTCTTATGGGGCGCAGCACACTGCTCAATTTTTAGTTGGTAGTGTTCTATAAGCACATGGTACCGAGTAATTAATAAATTATTATGTAATTAATTAATGATAAATTAATTGAATTAAAAGTACCCAACTTTAATTTGCATAGTCGGCGCGCAAGAGCACTTTTCCAACTAAAAATTGGCCAACTAGAAAGTTGGGTAGTCGGCGCCTAGCCTTAATGTAGTTTGTTTATTTTTAATGAATAAAAAATTTAATTAACAACTTAAATTTTACGATGACTTTGTTATCTTCGTTTTTCCCTTTTTCGGTTCGTGGTTTCGGTTATAGAGGTTATACATATATACGCCATATTTTTTTCGTTGTATTGATTTTCCGCACTCTGAAGTTCGATTCCAAAAATTAATCATTTTAGAGCGCAAAATCGGTTTTAATCGATTGAGTATTCGAGTACCGATTTTACCCATCCCTATTGTATGGCGAAAAAATTTGACAGCTGGATATACTATACGCTGCTGATAGCTTATAGATTTTCCAAAAGATGGAGGTAAAAAGTGTGGAAAATATTTGCGATCTGGATGTCATACAAGATATGATAGCCATTTCGGCCGATCGCCTAGAAGGATTAAGAACACAATGCGCTACATTGCAAACACTAACACAACAAGAGATACGCAAAAACGAAACAAAATTGGTTCGTATGTTTTCGGAGCTACTTCTGACTAAAGAACGTCTGCAGGAACGATTGCCGGCTAACGGATTACCGCATACAAATGAAAATGAATTGAAACAATGGTTGCGGGTGGTTGGATTAAGTCAGGATTCTTTGAAAGCATGTCTGGCGTCTTTGTCAACATTGGAAGAATTGCTCGAGCAAAACGATGATGAATTGCGACAACTGATGTTGAGCAACCCTTGTTATCGCGAGGAGGAAGTGCGCCGACTAACCAAAGCTATGCACAATTTGAGAAAGTGCAAGGAATATTTAAGTAGCAGTGGCAACGATTCCTCAACGGACCAGGAGAATTTATTGGAAAATCTCTTTTGGGACTCATGGGATCGTCATCATCATCATCGTGGCAGTGTCGGAAATATTGGTGTAATGGCCTCACCACGCACGCATAGGGTTCTGATGAAGCAGGCAGCGCGACAACAACAGCAAGGCAATCAGTCACCATTGAATGATCGATCATCAACACAAGACGATTTTTCTAGTCTTCAAGGATCAACGATGTTCACACCGACTTTGACACCCTCTCCTCCCGGTTCACCATTTACAATGCCGATTGCTTTTGGCAGTCATATAAGCGCAAGTGGATATGGCGGTGGTGGTGGTAGTTTGAATGGTACACCACTGCGCAGTAAGCCGGTTGGGACACCACCATCAATGAAAAAGCATCAAACATTCTTGAATAACTCCGGCAATCAACCATTGACTCCAACACACAATCATCATCATCATCATCATCATCATCATTATCAAATGGATAAATCAGGCATGCCGCTGGCAAAGTCCAAATCGAATGAGTCACAATTCCATGAGACTTCTTCACTTTCTTATTCATTAACCAACTCCCCACCTTCATTGAAAACTGCGGCAAGCGTTGTCATCGGCAATAATAGCACTGTTGCTGGACTACGGGCACGCCTACATACGGAACCGAGTCCGGACAGTTATTCAACAGCCAGCTCGGATATGTTGGTCGATACTTCTGGACCGAGCAACAACAACAATCCAAACAATTTACAAGTTCCACGCTCACCTTGCACTCCAATTGTCACACTCGGAATGGGCCACACCATATCGCATCGCTTTACAAAAGTGTTTAAGGTTATGGCAACCTGTGAGCTCTGCCAGAAGCAAATGTTCTTTGGTTTAAAGTGCAAGGAGTGTAAATATCGTTGTCACAAAGATTGCGAACCGAATGTACCGCCATCATGTGGACTGCCGCGTGAGTATATTGACGAATTTAAAAAGACACTACAAGATCAGGTTGGCTTTCATTCACTGAGCGGACATTCGACAACGAATCAGTCCAGCGTTAATAGTTCCCCGAATCTGAATACTTTGGGAGGTATGAACCGTACGGCGAAGAGACTTAATAAACCCAATACATGCATGACAGCATCGAATGCGGACAGCAGTTCGCCGGCTTCGAGTTGCAACAGTTCGAGCCCGTCGAGTCCAGCACTCTTCATAATGCATCATCAGCAACAGGCTTCTTCGTTGGCATCGTCGACAACTGGCGGCGGCTCCAATTGCGGTGCAGGAAATAATATAATGAGCTCTTCTGCTGGTGGAAGCTCTAGCACAAGCTCGAATATGCTCTCGACGCCGTCATCGTTTCACAAGAACTCAAGCCAATTCAATTTCCCTGATGTGACCATAACATCTAATTGCAATCAATCTTCGGATAATAGCACATCAGCAGCTGATGCTCCAACACAAACTCTTCTCTATTCCTCCTCGCAAATCATTAACAATGAATTGGATGCTGAATATGCTCCATCAGCGGAATCAGCTGAATGTCATCATCCTAATCAACAGATCTCATCATCAACTACCAAAACAGATCCAACAACAACAACAACAGAAGAAGAAACAGCAGCAGCAGCAGAAACAACAACAGCAACAACAGAAACAACAACAACAGTATTAACAACTACAACTACAAAATCAACAGAATGTAATAATATACCCGCCATCAGCTATTCCAATTCGAATAGTATCGTCTCCTCTTTTACACATTCCGGAACACACTCGTCAGTCTCTTCTGTAACAATGAGCATGGTTAGCACTTCCACGGGCACATTCTATGCACGCAAATTGAGTTCGGCTGGTGTTGCAGCAGTCTCTGATTTTACTGATACACACAAATCGAATGATAGCGATAAAACTGTATCACTATCGGGAAGTACATCCGCAAGTACAGATTCTGATCGCACTCCAGTGAGATTAGATTCGACAGAAGATGCCGATTCAGGTCATTGGCCAAGACAGAATTCTCTATCTGCAAAAGAATGGGATATTCCATATGGAGACTTATGTCTGTTGGAGCAAATTGGTAAAGGTCGCTTCGGTACAGTTCATCGAGCTCTTTGGCATGGAGATGTCGCCGTAAAATTACTTAAAGAGGACTACTTGCACGATGAACGTATGCTGGAAGCATTTCGACTTGAGGTTGCAAATTTTAAAAAGACACGACACGAGAATCTTGTTCTCTTTATGGGCGCATGCATGAATCCACCGTATTTGGCTATTGTTACATCGCTTTGCAAGGGTAATACCCTCTATACATATATACATACTCGACGCGACAAGTTCACCATTAACAAGACGACGCTCGTTGCACAGCAAATCTCTCAGGGAATGGGCTATCTTCATGCACGTGGCATTCTACACAAGGATCTGCGCACGAAGAATATATTTTTGGAAAATGGAAAGGTCATAATAACCGATTTTGGTTTATTCAGTTCGACGAAATTATTTTACTGTGATATTGGTTTGGGTGTTCCGCGCGGCTGGCTGTGCTACATGTCGCCCGAGTTGATACGTGCTCTTTTGCCTAACAAGCCCAGTGAGGAGGTACTACCATTCTCAAGGGCCTCAGATGTGTATTCGTTTGGAACGGTTTGGTATGAACTCCTATGCGGAGAATTCCCATTTAGAATGCAACCACCCGAATCAATAATCTGGCAAGTTGGACGGGGAATGAAACAAACGCTGGCTAATCTTCATACGTCGCGAGATGTGAAGGATATCTTAATGCTGTGCTGGTCATTTCAAGCAGATGATAGACCGGATTTTGCGAAGCTACTAACGAAATTGGAGAAATTGCCGAAGAAGAGATTAGCGCGCAGTCCATCGCATCCAGTGCAGTTGTCACGTTCGGCGGAGTCAGTATTTTAATGAGAAATAGGGAAACGATAGGCATATTAAGGCAGGATTAAGCAGGGAGATTATGTACATTATGGAATCATATAGAAGATATTTATTAAACTAATTGTAAAGGATTATCATTGATGAAAGAGATAGAGAGAAAGCAGAGTATATCAGAGTATATATATATACATCATAGATCGTTAAATATCTAGCCGTTAAGTCACTAAGTTCTGACTCTAATTGTTATGCTAAGTTCAAAATATGTAACTAAAATAATCCAAATAGAGAAACTGTATTAAATGTAGTATGAAGTTTGAAACATAAGGGATTAAGGGACAGGAAAGTGAAGAAAAAGCACGGAGCATATCGTAGCATTGTTAGGAGTTCAGTTTTTATGAAACCCTGAAGATTGTCTGCTATTTGATTTCATTGGCGGTGGCGATTATCCTATGCCAACTAGAATTTTTTAAATTTTTGATCTGGGGGAGTCATTTTAGGTATGATTCGCTAGTCGGTTTCCAGTCATATTTGTATATCATTTTTGATTCTTTTTGGACTCATAATTGTTACCATTTTCAATTGTTATCGTTTTTGAGTCTTCCACGGTCCATATTTTCAATCGTTTTCGAGTCTTTTCCGAGATATGTATATTTATAATAGTTTGCTTCCCAAGAAAAAAAAAAACTGTTTGATAAATCAATACACATTTTTAGGCTACCCTACGGTAGCGTTGCCCAACTGAACAGATTTAAACGAAAAACTATCGCTGTATCCTTGACTTGACAGTCAAGCTCAGGAGAAAATCAAATTTCCTTTTCTTTCGTCTCACTTTCAATACGACTCGTTTCTGAAACCCATCAAAGAGTCAAGGTGTATTTAACAAGGTGATATCAATATTACAAAAAACAAAATCTGAAACTAAACTGTCAAATTATATGAATTTTTTCAGATTTTGAATATGTAAAAAATAAAATGCAAAATACATATATTTTAAAAAAATAAAAAAATATTCAACAAAAAAAAAAAATTAAAAAAATTCAAAAAAATTCAAACAAAAATGCAAAAAATTCAAAAAATTCACAGTAAAAAATTCCAATTCAGTTCGATTTAGTATCCCATTGAAATTTATATGTTCTGGATGATCATTAACTATCCTACGCGATGAATTTTATAGACTTTTCCAATCATTTAACACATTACATTTGTTGCATACCGCTTTGGTATTCTATGCCTATCGCAAAACTGTTTTCAAAAAGTTTTGTTACTTTTGCTTATTGCTATTTGCTTTCACATTTTATCAATCGAAAATATCACTTTTTGATAAAAACAAACGCTATCTTTGAAACACACCTTATCCTAATGACTGCCAAAGAATTAATGCTAATTGAATGCTTGAGATACTTCACAGAATGCAAGTCTAATAGAGATTCCCTTATTTGCAACTGGGATGCCTATTAAAATGTTGAATTGTCAAATTAACAAAAAAAGCCTACTTCAGTGAATAAAATATTCAAAAAGCACAGTTAAATGCAAAAAAAAAAATATTCAAAAATTCAAATAATTCAAAAAAATTCAAAATATTTAAAATCCGACCTCTAGATATCACCTTGTTAAATGCACCTTCCAAAGAGTCATTTTCGAGACGTCTATTAATCGTACGTGTAATCATTCGTTTTTTAATCATCACTGGGGCACGAAATTGATTCGTTAATGTAACTTCTGATAAAACAGTCTTCCAAATGCTAGCTAGGATCTTATTTCAATTAAGGATTTTTTCTTGACTCAGGGTTTTTCTCAAACCAAAAAAGGAAATCCACCGTAGCAATATTTTCGAAGCGATGATAGCTTCTTAATTTTTTTCATGTAATATTTTCAGACTTACCCTTGAAAACAAGATTCCCATTATATCAACAGTATACTGACCTTATAAATGTCGTGACACTTGATGGCGTTGACCATAGCCACAGCGACAATATGTTGCACCATGGGTAAACGTCTACCCACATTGGAATCCAAATCGATGTGCATTTGAAGTGAGAACATAGTGCATCCAGGCGGACTCAGCCACTTTGAATAAGAAAAAAAAAAAAAAAAACGTTTTAAAGACTTTCTTGAGATTACGGAATCCCGCTTACCTGGTTGTTGCTGCGACCCAGGCCGTCAGTCTGTTGTTGAACAAGAACGACAATACCGTTTGCCAATTCTAATTCGTTTATAACATGCATAGAACTTGTTACTATGGGGGCATAAATGACTAGGCGACCGACATATTCGGTTTTTAGATTCTGAAATTTCGATTTTGAATTATATTCCCCCCCTCTGTGATAAGGTTTTCCGATCATTTTACTAACCTCGAAGTACTTAACTGTGGAGAAGTCCTCTGGACAGGAATGCATAAGTATTGGAAGAGTATCTCTACTGGCAGTTGTGAGTTCATCACCTTTGCCAGAAAACTGTAAAGCCAATTTGGAATTGCGTACAGTGCTGCCACCATATTTTGCTGTTATCTTTTGCAGGAGCTCGAATTTGGACTAAAGTTAAGAAGGGAAACGGAAAACATCAAAGAAAGAAATTAATATTTGCATGGATAAGTGGTAGTGAGCGGTAATTGGGGAAGACTCACTTCATGTCGGCCTAGAAAGTATGCATTCCGGTAGACGTAGTCATCCGTCGTGCTTGCGGTTGTTATTTGAAGCTGCTTGTTTAGTAAATCAGCCAATATATCCAACCGGATTCGATCGTTCTGCTTTAGTATGGCATATTTGGACTCATCGGACTCGAATTGACTGGGTTGCATTTCCAAATGGACCTACATAGACAGATATCAGACCGATTAACATAGAAGAATATTCTCATAACCCACCTGTGAAAAAACAGCACGTCCATCCGGCATACTCTTTGCTACCAATAAGCTGGGTGTATTCCAAATTTCTTCGGTGCCCAAGACATCAACCTGAACGCCATGTAAGCCACCATCCAAATCTTTCAGCTCCAACGACCTTGGACACACTAGACCACTAAGCGATTTGTTTTTTTTTTTTTTTTTATACACAAAGAAACATAAACGGAAGTACACAAAACGAGAAAATTTGGACACGTACAGCCAGGCAGCAGGCAGACATAGGCATAGGCACCAAACGATCATAAGTCGTTTTTGGAAGCATGCAAGATCAAGTGAGTATCGTGGGTGCGTGATATTAAAAAAGAGAGAAAATCATACATTTGCTAGTTAAAAAACTAGAGATATAGAAAGATAAAAATGAAAGAAAGTACAATAATAAGAAGCAAAGTGTGGAGAAATAGAAATAGAAAGAAAAAAGGTCAGCCAATATTTCGGTGCTACCGAATAATTTTTTTTAAACATCAAAAATTTCAATGGGTCTGGTGTAATCCTCAGTTTGGAGTAAAGCGAACACCTCGAAGAATTTATTTATTTTTTAATTCG
Source organism: Chlorops oryzae (assembly GCA_020466095.1). NCBI lineage: Eukaryota > Metazoa > Arthropoda > Insecta > Diptera > Chloropidae > Chlorops > Chlorops oryzae. The sequence continues at coordinate 21,588,979 of CM035809.1, read as the reverse complement.
CTGACGTAAAAGAAATTAATAACGATTGGATATAAGTTTTTGCTATGATTATTGTAAAGCAACATTATTGAAGCAGCATAATTTTCACACACAAACATTTCACATGAAAAATTAGATTAAAAACAAAAATGAGAGTTGAGTAAGTCTAAATGATTGATATGTGTTGTTATTCAATGCAATCGAATAAGATTACAGAAAGGAACTCATCATCTTCCTAAAGGCTAATTAACATTACCCTAATAGGGCATTTACATATATGTTTTAGCGCTACTCGTTTAAGCTAAAACGACTAAGTCAAAACGGGGTGTTTACATATGCGCATGTCGTTTTGTCATTTTGTGGTTCTCTTTTGTTTGCTTAACACGTGAAATATGAGTGAATATTGTAATTTAGAATAGAAGCAATTATTGAAATTGTATTCGTTTTCTATATTGGTTGAAACAATCTCAAAATTTTTAAATTAGAAATTTCAATTACCATATGTTTTGCATTTTTATAGTGATGACACTCTGATTTCGATATTTTTATCAGTTATAAGCAGGATTTATCTTGTTTAGCTACTTGTTTTAAATTAAAACAGGAAAGATTCTCGTTTTATTTTTGTATGATAAAACGGGAAAAATCTAAGTTGTTTTAGTGCTAAAACAGGCAAAGTAGCTAAAACGCGAATAAAACGGCATATGTAAACGGCCTATAATTCTTCAAAATATTCATTCCCATGAAAACCCAAATTTGGAGTTAAACGTGTTAGCCTTTCTTTTACTAAAAGATACTGTAAAAAATCATGAATAGAAGTTTTGATTTCGTCAAAAACAATTAGACAATAATGAAGCTGATGGCTTTCAGATTAGACCGTCTGGCCGAAATTGTCTTGAAAGCCTCTAAAAACAAAAACAATAAAAAGAAGGATGTGTTCTGTTCTGCTTTTGTGTTTTGGCTATAGTTATTATTGATTCTACTAAAGCAATGACCCAACTAAATCGTCGCTTAAGCAAGCAGTTTCCACTTATTTCTAATGAGTTCATTTCGCGGTGAAACCATCAAAATTTCTACAACGCTCTTAGAAAACATCGAATAGATGGAAAAAATGGATAAAATAAAACATTAAATGAGAAAAGAGTATAGGTACTCACGACTTGGTAGCCTGTGCATGGGTTGATTCTTCACTATCCGTGGAGAAGTTCTTTTTTACCGGAGATGCTTGATAACAAAATATGTGATGCATCATTTTTACTTTTTTCCATTTAGCATAAGAGAAGTGGACCAATTCATGCTCTCGCACCTGTAAGGGAAAATGTAAAACGACAAACGTATGTACATACAAAATACTCGTATACTAGAATCTAAAATCATTCTAAAACTAACCTCAGCTGTTCGATACGTGGGCAGTACGAAGTGTAGAAGATCAGAGCATAGTGATAGAACTTTTCCGCCACGGAGAAAGTAATCAACGATTATTTCACCAACGTTAGGTAGAATTGCACCGCAGACTACTATCAGTGCCGTATTTTCGAGCCAATATTTTTGTTCTAATTGTTGTTGTGATAAAGCATAAACAGTGTAACTATAAAATTGAAGTATTTTAAGCGAATTAACCTTTACGAGATCTAATCAATTGAACTTACACATTCTTTGGAAGAATCTGTTTAAGTGTTTCCAATGCACTCTGCTTAACGCTAGCAACATCGGAATATACCAAAATGTTCAATGGCTTTGCGTCACGCAAGTTGCTATTGCTTTTTCTGAGATTTTTCGATTGGTTATCATTGTATTGCTCAAAATCAATACTCTTTGCTGTTATCGTGGAAGCAGTAGGTGTTTGTTGCTTTGAGTTTTCGCTTGATATTGTGGCAGTGGAAGCGGTTTGAGTTTCCTTTAAAGTTTTTTTTAACGCTGGTTGTTCGGTGGTGGCGGTGGTGGCGGTGTTGGACTTTGGCGGTTTTTTTATAACAGTGGTGGGTGATGGAAGCGCTTGCTGTTTAATTAACTGAAAAATAACAGAAATGAAACTGTAATTGTGTATATATAGAATGGATTTTTAACCTTTGGAGTATCTATTTTCTCGGATTTTTCATCATTATTAGGCACGTTTTCCACTTGAATTGTTTTTGTTGTCTCCTCTTTAGGTTTGCTTTCTTTCACACTATCCTTCTTACTGGGTATTAAATCAGGTTTCATTGCGCCTGGTGAGCGCTCTAAACGCTGCTTGCCACTCTCATAAGTTATTGCCTGTTGGGCTAGGACGCTGAGAGAATGCAGATCTTCCAAATGCTTTGTCCATTCATCCTCGTTGAGTTCCTCTTTCGAACGTGATGATTTACGTAAGTGACTTACTAGCAATTCATATGGTTGGGGTGTTCCATGGTAATTGATTGCTGTTGACGTAATCAAATATGTAATAGAAAAGTAGTTAGTGGCGGTTAGGGTAATTGCATCATTTTTGTTTATGTAATTTTCAGTGTTTAGGCGAAGTCTTACATTCAACTCGTATTAAAGGGAGTTGGTCATTGATGCAGTACTCATTTTTCAGGAAACTTGCTAGTAGGAAACGAGTAAAATAATTTATATCCGTCGCTAGAACAACTGCCAAATGAGAATCAATTTTCCAAGCAATTGGTGTCCCATAGTCTTCGATCTGTAAATAGATATGTCTTTAAGTTATACCAATTTGGCAAATAAACTTTTACCCTTAAAGAGTAACCATAATGATTCGATTGAGGTTGGATCTCCGCTTCCAAGAGAAGGTAAATGCAGTCTTTTTTGTTTTTGAAATCATTTTGCGGAGCCGCACATGCAAATGGAACCAAACAAGGAGTTTTGGGAAACGATATCCATGGTGATATTGATAAGAATTGTACTGGGCTTATAGCGCAGCCACGATATTTCCCATTAACCCATAAGATTTGGGATATTCTAGCCGCTCTCCTATTAATGCAAAGCTCTGAGCTGGCAGTTAGTGCATCTGAAAAGAAGTTTAAAGTTTCCGGGTACTTTATATTTAGTTAGACATTACCATAGCTCTCTTTATCCGGCATCAAGGCATAAAATGCGATAGAACTCGTTTGGGATATCTGTTGGGATTTCTGCACACATGTTTGATTCGCCAGGATTGAAGATATGTGGCACCAGCAAAGAATAGTGTGAGCATTTTTAAGTCGTTCCCTGCTCCCAATCCGGCTCATAGATATCGTTATGTTTGCATTTAATGCACTCTAATTGGAATATACAAAAACAATTTGCAACAAAAACGTATTTTATGAATGGGCTAAACATATCGATAGATCGAGCATGCTGATACATATTTTCGCAACTTTTTTTCGGGTGTATCGAAAATTTCTTTTTTGTGATTTTTTACACAAGTCAATTTTTGAACGTCAATTCTTGTGTTTAGGGCCCTTTATACGGTCATATATGTTCACAAACTTAGCATGATGCAAAGTGTGTCATAAAAAAAACTTATTGTGTTTACATGGACGAACATGTCATAAAACTTAATTTCGTTCTAATTTTCAGCTAGAAAAGATGGCACGCGCATTAGTAGCAGCATTTATTATCGACGATATATTAGATATATAATGTGTGCATGATGCAGCCATTTACATTATAAAGCTTGTTCGTCACACCGACAGAAAAATCAAAAATTTTTGGAAACCGGCGAGCTTGTTGTAAGAGTTACTCTCAATGTGTCATAGACGTTTCATGTAAGACATACTAGATTTGAGGAATAATCAAAACTTTGAATTTTTATCAAGGTAACATGTAGTGGTGTGTCTGAAGGCTTCCATTTCGGGTTAATTTGTCGAAATTCACGATACTTTTCGAAAGAAAAATTTTTTTAGCGAGAATTAATTACAATGTTGGTATAATTTATTTGATGAATAGTTTGTGTTCGATTGAATGTTAAGTCAAAAGAACATAGTGCGATTAAAACGTTGCTCGAAAGCTTGTCTTATTTTAAATCATAGAAAAATTGGAACAACGAAAAACATTATGGCAAAAATTAATAACTCGAACTTTAATGGAATAAAAAGATCGCATTGAAATGGTGATACAAATTCGGTAATAATTTTTTTTTAGTTTGCGACAATCTTTTAACAACAAGCAGATAATCGAAAATTAACGATACTAGCACATATCGAAAAAAGCAATATAAAACATTTTGGTACGCATTTAGCATGACGATTTAACAATAGATTTCTTTCGCAAAATGTCTAAATGAGCAAATAATCGTTTGTACATATGTTATATGCATTTTAATCTATTCGATGAAGAATTAATTTCAAAGATTGTTCGCATAAATTCTTAGAACAGAATATTTATTAACTTGGATTTTGTAAAATGTACACATTAGATTCGTATTAATTTTTTGCGCATACATTAACAATTCATAAGAAAATCACACCATATAAATCTTCGCTTTCAAATGTATGTAGAAGCTATAAAAAGCAATCAAGATAAATGTTTGTGAAAAGCGTCGATATTTATGAGACAATATCTAACATGATCAATGATGTCAAGATAAGATTCAAGCAGATTACATGTAAGCTAAATATATCCATTTATGTCATTTCAAGATAGTTCAGTTATTATTATGTTTATAGTATCGTAGTGACAAAGCATTCATTGATATATAGGTGCTAAAACCAACTTTCAATTGTATGTAGTAGAGTGTCAGATTTTATTTTGTCCTTAGTGAGTGAACTGCCTTACTTACTTTCACATGCTTGACAACCATTTGATGTATATGTAGCGGCCTTTGTACGATCACATTTAAGGTACTTTTAGACGATATGTTTTTTCCATGTGTACTGTCAAAATTTTCTTATTGGAAATTGAATATGGCGTCTAAAAGCAACCCATGCTTTGCATAGGTTCTCTCCAAGTGACGTGACATATGTCAACACAAAGAAATAAAACGCGTTCTAATTTCATTTGTTTACATATGGAAAAATGGACGGATCGATTTGACAGTACACATGTAAAAAACTTATCGTCTAAAAGTACCTTACTTAGAATCATGCATGGGGTGATGAAAAAAAAGATCGTGTAAAGGCAAAAAATGCATGCAAGACACGCAGAAACGCTAAAATATTGTTTTTTTTTTTTAAATTTATTTTCATGATGTAATGCTTGAAAGCAAACATGAACGTGTAAAGTACCACATAAACATTCAGTCTGACTGATCATAGTCACCCGTGTAGATGATGATGTACTCTTGTCCATACATTTAACACATGTTTCGGTGTACCGCACACATGTTATTTTTCACTAACACAATTAAATGACTGATTCAGTCAGATTGAATGCTTATGTGGCGCTTAATGGCCGCTTATACCACGCACTAATTTCGATTCCGCAAATTCGCCATTGTGGAGCGAAACATCGATATTCAGTCGATTTTTCCATCGCTAGGTCGAAAGAGTTCAGGATTTTGCATGATTACCAGAAATAAATTAAAATGGCGCAGCGTAAAATAGATCGGTTCGAACAAATGAGTAAACAAGAGGAGCTAATTGCAAAGAAACGAAGAGAAATTCTGGAAAAACAGCGTACGACTGAACTTGCAAAAGCCGTCGCAATGGCGATGAAAGAATCGAAGTCGAAAGAAGGCACGAATAACAGTACAAACACGAACGAAATGAACGGAAGTGAAAGTGCTATAACACTGTAAGAGCTGCATCAATTAAGAACTTGAAAACTTATGATATAACTGACAATTTTTTCCGTATAGACCACAAGAGGAAAATGGAAATGGGAAAAAAGATGACGAAATTGCAGAAACACCAAGTGCGGCAACTACAACAACAACTGCTAATAGCCCAACAACAACAACATCGGCTAGTTCTGCTGCAACTACAACAACAACACAAGGCCGAACTGGCTTAGGCGGGCGTATGGGTAAAATATTATTTGGAATGAAACGAAGTCACAGTCAAGTGGCTCCACCCGTGGCTGATCAACCACCAGCGAAAGCGCAAAATTCCTTTTGTAACGATGGGTCCTTTCTGGACCATTTCAAGAAAATCATAGAAAAACAAGAGAAACCAATCCTATTGCCGCAGTAAGTTATTGGATGATTAATTCAAATTTTGAAATGGTTTTTATGTAATGTATTTTTTATCAGCCTTGAGCCGCCACCATTACCGCAAGAGACTGAAATTAAAATTGAATGCGTAGAAAATGATGATCAAAACAACTTGCAAACAATGATTCCGCCTCCATCAGCACCGAATGCCATTCCAACTCCTGTTTCTGTAGCTGTTTCGATTCCGCCACCGCAGCCCTTTGCATTTAATCCCAATTTCTTACCACAAGGAATGTTGCTGCCACCTCAACAGCCTCAACATCCATCCGAGCAACCACAGCCTATTCAAGCAGCATTTTTTGGCCCGTTTGCTAACTATGCACCTCCACCACCACCTCCACCACAGATACCAATATCACTAGCAAATCTGGGTCCATTGTATATGATTCCTGCACCAGAACCTTTGCAGCTGAGTACAATTCAAGCGCCAAAGGAATTCGATTTGAATGCCATTCCTAAACCACAATTGAACTTAGACGCCATACAGGTTCCAGCACTCGCAGAACAATTCCCTGGCATGAGTAATGCACCAATAGAAATGATAAAAGAGGAACCAGAAACATCACCGATACCACCACCACCACCACAACCAAATCAGCAGCAGCAGCATCACCACCACCACCGCACCAACAGCAGCAGCAACAATCAGGTTTGTATAAAATGACTAACAATTAGAGTTGGATTGGACTGCTTAGTTGTTTGATTCCGATAATTAGAACCAAACAACGGTGAAACGATGAAGCGAAAATTCTCGGAATTGACAATTTTTGCTACATTTGTTTGACGTGTTAAACGCATGAACGTCCCTACCTTATTGCTTTTCGCTCTAAGCTCGGATTTTAAAGGATTTTATATAGTTCTTTCAGACGACAATGATCACAATTGCATACAGTTACCAACAACGGTAGAAAACCTAATCGCTTTGGTTGCCGAAAACGGTGATGATTATGAAGAAAAGATTCGTTCCCAAAAGAGCCGACTGCATCCAGCGATGTGGTAAATGATAGTGATAAAACTAAATTCCACAATTGAAGAAAATGTATAAGAAAAACAAATGAGGCATCAAAATTTGGTTATATCCTGAAGAAGGCGTACATGATCTTAGGAAAACATAACAATTGTTTTTAGGAAGATAGGAGCGCATTCTCATTAAAACCTTAATAATTCGTTTTGATGTTATAACAAGAAATTAGGTGTTGTAATGGGTAGACGCTCCTAATTTCCTAAATGGTTTCATTTAGGCATTAAAATGAATATATAAACAGAGGGTAGTAATGTCATCCAATCAATTAAACATTTACTTTGACTCTTGATATAGGTTTCTCTTTGACAAACATTGTCAGCAATATGATCAATACCAACAAGATCTGAAAACTGAGCTCTTGCGCAGATCACAGAGCCAAATCAAAATTGAGTCAGTCGTACCTGCTCATCAAGATCAAAATGTGACTGAGCTAGCCGATAAATACGATCCAGAGTCAGCATTCGGTGGAGATGCGGACTCCGATGATGAATACATGCGTAATATGCATGATCGGAATCGTAAAAATCTTGAAAGACGTATTGAGATCCTCAACGAGTTGAGTGACGCTGACAAAGATGCCCTCGATAATGAAGGAAGTCAAGATGGGGAGACAACAACAAGTGAATCAACTGACAAGCGTAGGAAACAACGCAAAAGTCGCTGGGGCGAAAAGGTTCAAGATGAACCAAGTGCCAGCTCGACATCAACAACAGGTAAAGTACAGATATTAGATAAAAAAAAAAAGTGTTCGCCTTCAGATTAAGTCAAATTCAAACTAGACTAAACTATTACAGCAGCTGCCTCGACACCACCCACAATAGCATTAACCTCTTTCGGTAATCAAAATAAGCCCATGTTAAGTACCGTAACAAGAACTGATCCCGGATTATTGAATTATGCGAGACAAAACTATGGATCGACGAATCTGACCGAAGACGATTGGAAGAAATGCGAAGAGCATTATAAAGTGAATTTGCTCTATCAAGATATGATGCGCAAAAGACAAGAGATCGATCAATTAGCTAAATGTGGAAAGTTCAAATATGAATATGACTCTGATGAAGATATTGCTGGTGGCACATGGGAACATAAGCTGCGTACAGCCGAAATGGAGGCAACGGAAGCATGGGCGATGGCTCTAACAAAACAAAGCGAAGGCAAACATCATATTGGTGATTTCTTGCCGCCCGAAGAGCTTAAAAAATTTATGGAACAATACGAAGCGAAGAAGAACAATCGCGCTCCCGATCTTAGTGATTACAAGGAGTATAAACTGAAAGAGGACAATATTGGTTTTAAAATGTTACAGAAACTTGGGTGGAAAGAAGGGCAGGGCTTAGGAATGGACGGTGCAGGTATTGTGGATCCGGTCAACAAGTAAGTATGGTTCATTTTTTTCATATACGAGGGTGGTTTGAAAAGTTTCCGACCTTAACGTGAAGATAGCAGCACTCATCCTTAAAAACTTTAGCGATTGTGGTTCCGCGTCTGTTGACAAGTACTCACCATTATTTCAGGGATTTTGGACGCTCAGTTGTTATTAGCCGTAATAGCTTGGGAGACAATGATCGTTCGGGACGTTCAAAAGCTGCAACCACTGATAATAACATCGATCAAGTTCACCAAATAGGGCCAAAAGATCGTTAAATTAAAGTGAATGAGATGGCGGAGGCCATGAATAAGTCCAAAGAACGCGTTTGTCACATATTGAATCAAGACTTGGGTATGAAAAAGCTTTCCACGTATTGTGTGCCGCGTTTTGCTTACATTAGACCAAAAACTTGTTGAAATAAACATTTTCAACGCTTTGTTGGATCACTTTAGGCGTTAAAAATCAGAGTTTTGGCGCCGTGTGTCGGACTTAGAAGGAAACTATGTAGAAAAATATGAATAAGTTTTAAAAAATTATTTTATATCTTTGTTGGGTGGGAAACTTTTCAGACCACCCTCGTATAAGTGTATATATAATTTTTATACCCAGCGTATGTAGAGTATATTAGTTTTGTGCGGATCTTGTAACAGCTAGAACTAAACTCTGCAAACTGAATCAATTTAGACATGTCCGTCCGTTCATCTGTGGTCGGATCTACTTGCAAAAGGCTGGACCAATCGCGTCAAAATTTGGTACAAAGGAATGTTGGGGCCCGAGAACAATCTCATGTGCCAGAAGCTTAGAATATATCACATTCAAGCTGGACCGAACTTGGATTTATAATATCTTATTAGATATTTTTACTTGTCTTTTTTTTAATTATTATGTACGCCGCAGCTTTATTTTAACTTCTTTTCCCTTAGGGCGCCTAAACGTGAGGGTAATCAGGGACTGGGCGTTCAAAGCTCGGTGACAGCTGAAGAAAATGACAACGAGTACGACGCCTATCGCAAGCGAATGATGTTGGCCTACCGTTTCAGACCGAATCCTCTTGTAAGTTTGAAATATTAACTCAAAAGCATAAATATATAATTCGATGCTCTCTCTTCAACAGAATAATCCACGTCGCGCCTACTATTAGAATTAAATATTTATAAATGTTATATGATATTTGGACAAATATAAATATATATCGAATGTGTTTGAATTAAAAAAAAAAAAATATCTATGAATAATAATTAATTTATTTAAAAATTTTTTATATTTTTTATTCAAAATTTTTTTCCGTAGGCACTTAAAAATATCTTTTAAAATTGTACAACATAATACATTTGTTGCGAAATACCTTTAAGTTCGATAGATAGATGAAGAGAGAGGCCGAGCCCGGTGCTTCAGTCTCCTCTTCATTTTTTACTCACACTCTCGTTCACGCACCACGCACTCGCACACATGGAAATGTCTACACTCTAAGAGTTAAGTGAATTTATTTTCCAAAACATAATGGATTTTAAGAGTAAAGTGTAAGCACCGGCGTTTGATTACCACGCGCGAGTACAATTGGACACTTTATATCACTTGTCAGCATTTCAAGCCATGACATATAGAACGGCGCCGATATTGCTTCCTGCAGGGGGATACGAAAAAAAAGAAAGGTACATTCGATTTGAAACGTTAACATTTGGGAATGGATGAACAAACCTTTCTTGGCATTGGTAGAGACATTACGACTAACGCCGCTGAACTGGAATGCTCTACGATCAATTCGTGGATTCGCAATTGTCTATTCGTTTTCTTATCCATGTTTTAATTTTAACTTACATTTGTAATGGTTGAAAATACCATCTCTTGCATTGAGAAATTACGATAAACGTTATGAATGTTACATTAATTGTGATCCAAAGTGTTGCTATTCAATCTTTTAGCCATTGTTAATTTAATATTTGATAGAATTTCTGAGTAAGCTTGACCATCTACATTCAAAGGAGAGATAAACATTTAAGATAAACTTTGGTACATTAATTTATCAAAGGTTTAAATCAAATTATTTAAATTAAATTAAATTTAAATTATAGAATTTAATTAAATTAAATTAAATTAAAATTAAATTAAAATTAAATTAAATAATTGTAAATTAATATTAAATTTAAATAATTAAATTAAATTAAATTAAAATTTAAATTAAAATTATTAAATTAAATTAAAATTAAATTAAAATTAAATTAAATTATAAATTAAAATTAAAATTAATAAATTAAAATTAAATATTAAATTAAATTATTAAATTAAATTAAATTAAATTAAATTAAATTAAATTAAATTAAATTAAATTAAATTAAATATTAAATTAAATTAATTAAATTAAATTAAATTAAAATTAAATTAAAATTAAATTAAATTAAAATTAAAATTAAATATTAAATTAAATTAAATTAAAATTAAATTAAATTAAATTAAATTAAATAATTAAATAATAAATTAAATTAAATTAAATTAAATTAAATTAAATTAAATTAAATTAATTAAATTAAAATTAAATTAAATTAAATTAAATTAAATTAATAAATTAAATTAAATTAAATTAAATTAATTAAATTAAATTAAATTAAATTAAAATTAAATTAAATTAAATTAAATTAAATAATAAATTAAATTAAATTAAATTAAATTAAATTAAATTAAATTAAATTAAATTAAATTAAATTAAATTAAATTAAATTAAATAATTAAATTAAATTAAATTAAAATTAAATTAAAATTAAAATTAAATTTAAAATTAAAATAATTAAAATAAATTTAAAATTAAATTAAAATTAAATTAAATTAAATTAAAATAAATTAAATAAAAGAACATATCACACTCACTTCTTTTCCTCCATCTCTTCGTCCTTGCCGTGGGATAAAGCAAAAACGCGTAGCTTACAACTTTGCCAATTCGAACGCATCGATATGATATAGGGTAAAAGCATAGTGAGTCCTAAAATTAACAAAGAGAAATGATAATGCCACATCTTCACCGTTTTAAGGCACTTGTTACGAACCTCCATCATCGTACAGCCAGAAAACATCGATTGTACTCTTTGGTTGTTTTCTTGTGAAAATTTTTAAAGCATCCAGAACATCTTTGGGTACATCGGAGCCGCCTTTTGTACGATAAATGACATTTTCGCGACTTGGAGTCAAATTATATTGATTCTTGGCGCTACTCATGTTTGGCATTGGTGGCATTTGTGGTATTACGTACGAGGACTGTGTGCTATCCATACCAGCAAGATTCAGATTCGAATCGACGTGTAGAAGATCCGATGTTGCATTCGCTTGCGGCATAAGGACGTTCGTGAATCCTTGTTCGCTGCATGTACGATTAATGGTCGCACAGCTGCTGTTGTATTTGATCTCTGGACTCAATTCCGAGAAATCTAAACCATTTGGTAGACGCAAAATGACAACACCCATGCGGAGCGAGAAGGCATTTCTGTAAGAATGAAAAAATTCAATTTCAAATCAAGAACTATGTATGTTTATCGAGTGTTTACTGAAGAATATTAAAGTAGCCTTCCACTTCGAGTTTGCTGCTATTCATCCAATCAGCCTTATAGCCTAAGAGAACAATATTCGGGGCCATTTTACCAAGTCCGGCAGCCTTAATCATCGCACTGACGCCATCCTCCATGGAGAAGCCATCGATGACATTGTAAAATGACTTTATCTTGCATGCATCCAAGTATTTTTGACCCTCTTTGACTAGTTGCACTCGATTTTTGTAGCTCATACGGGTCTAAAAAAAAAAGAAGCAAATGGGGAAAGATTTAAGGGGGTCTTCTCATTGAAAACCCGTTTTTTGGACCCTTTTTAAAAAAATTCTTATTTGAAAACACAAAGAATAATTGAAAACTTTTTTTTATTTATTGTATTACAAAAGGTTCAAAGTAAATAAAAAAAATTTTTTTTCCTCGATACGTGGGCTGTTCAAAAAGTAATGAGACTTCAAAGTTGGTGGTGAAAAAAAAGGTGCCGTCACGGCGGCCACGATTCCGGGTCTCCGGAGCGTCCGAAATGGAAAAAAAACGGGGTTATAATCAGTATAGATGTAATTCTCGGGTGAACCTCAAGCTTAATTTTGTGATTTTTTTTGACAAAATGGCGGCCATTCAAAAAAAAATTTCAATTTCGGGCTTTTTTTTGTAGTTTAGTGTAAAAAAAAAAATTGTAAAAAATTTTTTTAAAATTATGGTCGAGGTTCACCCGAGAATAGTGACAATTCTGCGTCGATTCCATTTTGTTTCATGAAAATCGGTTCAGTTGAACTGGAGATATCATGGCCGCCAGTTCGAAAAACGTGGTTTCGAGATAAACGCGTTTAAAGTTTGAAGCAACGCAAAAATTACTCGTTTTAGCGCAGATCTTGCTCGACAAAGAAGGCTATATCCTCTAAACTATTTCGAATTTCAAAAAATCCTTTTAGGGGCATATTCACAACTACCCAAGCTATAAATAAATGCAAAAAAAAAAGTCGAAAAAAAAAGTTGCTCAATGAGAAGACCCCCTTAAGTAATTAAGGAAAGCTTTTCTATAGTGACCTTGACTTACCGGCAAAATATTGGCAACGAACATAAGCGAATTATGCTTTGTCAGCATATAAGCGAAATCGATTAAAGGCGGTCGAGCTTTTGGCTCACCGGAAATCACCAGTACCTGTGGCGTATAATTCTTAACGTGATAGTTAACAGTCTGTAAACGATAGACGGCCGCAGTAGCTGCTTTAATTTGCTGAGCCTGTGTTGATGATCCCCAATTGACTTCCGGCTTGCGATAGACAACAACCAGATAGAGAGCGAAAATGATAGCAAACGTGATGAGTGACGACATCCAATCGATGAGGAACATAATTGCAACGCATAAAAGAAATCCGAATAAGCTGAGCCACAAATTATAGTACTGAAAAGGGGGAAAAATTTCGAATTGATTTAGAGAAATTTGACAAAAAAAACCGGTCTCATTGTTCACCTTGAACGTTGGACGCCAACCGAGTGGTTTCACAAATCCTGCATGAAATGTACAAAAATTTATGAGCGCATACGAAGCCAAGTAGAAGGTCGAGATGAGCGGCGCAATCACATTCAGTTGTCCGATCAAAAGAAATGCTACTGATACCAGAAATGTGAGCACATAGCCACGGTATGGCTCGCCATGTTTGCCATATGGTTTCGAAAAGAATATCAATCCCGGATAGATTCGATCGGTACCGAGAGCTTGTATCAAACGGGGCACAGATAGCAAGTTAGTCAGCGCTGTGCTTAGGGTAGCCGCAAAGCAGCCAGCATATGTTAAAATACCCCACAGTGACATCAATTGCATGATGGAATAGGAGTTATGTAGTCCGTATTGACAGGTCTGGAATTGAATTATTTCCTCAAATAATTGATTCATTAGTGGGGTTCAAGCAGGTGTGCAATTTTTCCACCCTCGCAAATTTTGCGTTTGTGCGAATTTGTTTGTATGGAAAAAAAGTTCGGCGGTTGGGCAAATATTGCACATCGATTTTGATGGGCAAAATTTGCGCCATGTTATCGCACAAGTTTTGCACGCGTTCTTCGCAGGGTCGTTCATACAAAAGGGTAAAATTTGCACACTTCAATTTCCACAGCTGCTTGAATACCCCTATTATTTCAAATACTTTTTTTTTTTTTTGTACAATAGTGGTACTCATGCAGCTTCGCAAATGCCTTCGCAACTTTGCCCATCGTAAATTTTCATATAAATTTTGACAGTTGTGTGACAAATTTCTCATTTCGCACAATTTGCGAAGCTGCATGAGTACCACAAATATCTTACATGGTCTAGATTGCATGACAAATCGGAGCTAACGATTGTTCCATTTATCAAATCGGCGATATTACCAGAAGCGTCACGTGCTGCAGCGCCGCCCGCGAAGAGAACGAAAGTAGCATACGAGATCATTGAAATCAAGAGAGCCCAGAATGTTCCCTTTGGAATAGCAGCGCCAGGATCTTTTAAATCACCGCAAATATTCGCGCCAGCCTGTATGCCAGTTACACTGGGAAAGAAGATGGCAAAAACGCTAAAGAAATTTTGATCGACGCCTTCGGAGTAGCGATAATCCGGTCCGAAATTCTCTTTGAATGTGCTCCCTAAAAATAAAGCGATAAAGACTCCGAAAGTGTACATTGTAGGTATTTTTGGTAACCCTTCTTACATGAGAATCCAACAAATCCTTTCGATATATCCTCTAAATTTCCACGTGGTCCGATAGCAGCACCGATCATGAAATTAAAAATCGCCAGCACAATCGTTACGATGAGGAAATTTTGCGCTTTCGACTCCCATTCCATGCCGACACAGCAGATTAGAATAAGCACCAATATCGTTGCCACACCAACAATCCGTACATCATTTATTCCACCGTCGATGATTTTCGCACCGTAACTTTCTATTTGAAATGGAACAGGAAGTATATATATATTTTTTTTTTTTGCCCACTTGAAATATACTCACTCAACAGATCGTTCAATGAATCACAGAAACCGATCGTATTCATAGATGCAGCCACTGCGTTTGCGAATGCAAATACAACACCCACTGAAGCTCCGAATTCCGGTCCCAACGATCGTGATATTATGAAATAGACTCCTCCGCCCTTGACCTCGCCATTCGTACTAATCGCCGAGAGCGATAGTGTCGTTATAACGCATACAACTGCCGAGATTGCGATGATTATCTGTGATTGCAATATTCCAGCTTCGGCTACGACCCAACTGAGCCGCAGGAAGAGCATAACACCCCAGATATTGAGTAGACATGGCACGAGTACGCCATTGATCCATCCAAGTTTGATTGAATGTGGATTGGAATCACTGCTCGGTGGATCGGGTATTGCAATTGCCTAGTAATGGAAGTAAGTGATCTTATTTTAATAATTTGTTTCAAGGGTTAATGAAGTGCTTTCATATTCTTTTTGAATTAGAAGACCGCCAAAAGGAAGTAAGTTGCAGTTTTATACCCCGACGTATGCGCAATGTTTTTTTCAAAAAAATATTGTAGGCAATCACATTACGTATACGTCATCATTTCAAAATAAAAATTCTTTCTACTTCCTCAATTTAGTATGCCCCTGTAGGAAATGTCAATAGTGAATCTATACTCTTTTTCTACTGACCGCGTCAACGTCACTACTGACTAGATATGCCCGCCCCAAGCCTTTGCCTATTGACATTTTATCATTGAGTGGGCATTGCATGTCAACAATTGACCGAAGAAATATTGACGAACTATTGACGTCGGTACTATTATGTAGACAAAAGGAGTACTCTTTCGTTTTTATAAGGAGACACGTTGTTGACATGGTCAATAAAGATGAACTGTACCTCTTGACAGTACAGTTTCTCTAATGACACCGCCTATAAATACTGTTGACGTTGGAACTAGTTCTCTTGTCTATATTGACGTCAATATAGACATGGGGCCATATGGCGACAGGCTTCCTGCAGGGGCGTTATAAACAACACTAGTGTTGCAACGGATAGTGTATCCGGTAGTCAATTTTTTTTTTGTTATATATTTTTCGTTTTTAAAGTCATATTGAATGGCCTTCTTTATCGAGCAAGGTCTGCGCTGAAACGAGCAATTTTTCCGTTGTTCCAAATTATATCTCAAAACGACCTTTTTTAAACTAGCGGCCACGATTTCTCCGGTTCCACTGAACCGGTTTTAATGAAAAAAAGTGGATTCGACGCAAAAGTGTCGCCGTTATCGGGTGAAGCTCAATCATAATTTTAAATTATTTTTTTACTATTTTTTTTTGTACACTGAAGTACAAAAAGTATACCCGAAATTGATGAGCCATTTTTTAATGACCGCCATTTTGTTAAAAAAAAAATTGAAAAATTATTTTCGAGCTTCACGCGATAATGACATCTATACTGATAATAGTCCCGATTTTCCTTTTCATATCATACAACTTGGAGTCGAGAAATCGTAGCCACCAGTACTACATCTTTTTTTGGAGTCTCCACTTTGACGGCCGAGAACTTTTTGAACCGGCCTCACATAACAAAAATGTGTTTCTTTACTAATTTTCATTAATTCTGAACACAATAAAAAAAAATTGAAAAACCTCTTTTCGTTTTCTGTGAGGATTTTTTTTTTAAATGTTCCAAAAACAGACTCGCCTCGAAGTAGACAACTCCCTTAAGCGCTTTCGAAATTTAACATCCTTGAGAATCACATCCATTATTTTTATTAACGAATTTTATAATTCTGAAATGAAACCAAAAATTCGTCTGTAACTCCCTCTGGGGTGACCATCTCATCCAATAACTATGCTTCAAAAAAGGACATTTTAGTTTTACTTTTCTATATTACCGAAAAATCATCATTATTTTTCTTTTGAATAAAATTCAATTCTTTTACTTAATTGGCCAAAGAATTCTCGAATTCTTAATTGCTTTAACGATGTGTTATGTTTTATTTATTTGTTCATTTAGTCATTCTATTTGTTTACTTGTCGAATTTAATATCAGAGTGCGTGAGCGAGAGAGAGAGAGAGAGAGCGAGAGACGGCAGAATGTGTTAAATCATCTTTTTATGAATGCTAATCACTGTAAAACATAAAGAATTTTTGGAGTTGCCGCCTCGTTAAAGCGGCTAAATGTGCTAATTACTTCATAATAGAGAAATACCCAAGTTTGAGGCCGATTGTAGCAATGTTTACGCTTTACGTGTTCGTTTGCTTTTAACTTACCGTAAACTATTCGTATGCGGAGAGCATTTTTAATTAAGAGCGTGGAGTGGAAATTTACGAAAAAGAATAAAAACCTATCAAAAAACATTTTTTTTTTTTACTTTTTCCAATCGCAACTAGTACTAACTGGTTAAAACAGACTAACGAATCTGCTAATTATTTGAAAATGTCACGGTCCCCAGGTAAACATCAGATTAACATGCCTATCAGCCCACACATTATTAAGTACTAATAATGTATTGAAGTGCCCGGAATTGCTCGTTAGCACTCAACTTTTTAATTTAAGTCGTTTAAGTCGTTTATATACCGTAATATTTCATAGAAAATGAATCTTTGATGTCGTCTCTTTGCTCTCGATATGAGGATATATTAGAGCTGGAGAAACAATCGATAGCACTATCGATACTATCGATGGTTTCAAACTATCGAAAACATCGATGGTTTTTGAAGACTATCGATAGTTTTGATTCATGGACATTTAAATACTTCGGCATTGGAAAGGTGGTGATGGCGGTGACAGAGGGCTGTCTTCATTTTGAAATGGACAGATTCCTAAAAATGCCTTTATTTAGATAAGGGCGAGAGTCGCGCGAAAATTTACTTTCGATTATCAAAATTATCGATAATCGAAACTATCGATGATGATGGTGGCGATGATGTTGGTGTTGATGTTGTTGATGGATGGTGTTGATGGATGGTGTTAATGGATGGTGTTGATGGATGTTGTTGATTGATGTTGTTGATGGATGTTGTTGATGGATGTTGTTGATGGATGTTGTTGATGGATGGTGTTGATGGATGGGGTTGATGGATGTTGTTGATGGATGTTGTTGATGGATGTTGTTGATCGATGTTGTTGGTAGATGTTTTTGATGGATGTTGTTGATGGATGTTGTTGATGGATGTTGTTGATGGATGTTGTTGATGGATGTTGTTGATGGATGTTGTTGATGGATGTTGTTGATGGATGTTGTTGATGGATGTTGTTGGATGTTGATGTTTGTTGTTATGGATGTTGTTGATGGATGTTGTTGATGGATGTTGTTGATGGATGGTGTGATGGATGGGTTGATGGATGTGTTGATGGATGTTGTTGATGGATGTTGTTGATGATGTTTTTGATTGATGTTGTTGATGGATGTTGTTGATGGATGTTGTTGATGGATGTTGTTGATGGATGTTGTTGATGGATGTGTGTTGATGGATGTTGTTGATGAATGTTGTTGATGGATGTTGTTGATGGATGTTGTTGATGGATGTTGTTGATGGATGTTGTTGATGGATGTTGTTGATGGATGTTGTTGATGGTTGTTGTTGATGGATGATTGTTGATGGATGTTGTTGATGGATGTTGTTGATGGATGTTGTTGATGGATGTGTGTTGATGGATGTTGTTGATGGATGTTGTTGATGATGTTGTTGATGATGTTGTTGATGGATGTTGTTGATGGATGTTGTTGATGGATGTTGTTGATGGATGTTGTTGATGGATGTTGTTGATGGATGTTGTTGATGGATGGTGTTGATGGATGTTGTTGATGGATGTTGTTGATGGATGTTGTTGATGGATGTTGTTGATGGATGTTGTTGATGGATGTTGTTGATGGATGGTTGTTGATGGATGTGTTGATGGATGTTGTGGATGGATGTGTGTTGATGGATGTTGTTGATGGATGGTGTTGATGGATGTTGTTGATGATGTTGTGGATGGATGTTGTTGATGGATGGTGTTGATGGATGTTGTTGATGGATGTTGTTGATGGATGGTGTTGATGGATGTTGTTGATGGATGTTGTTGATGGATGTTGTTGATGGATGTTGTTGATGGATGTTGTTGATGGATGGTTGTTGATGGATGTTGTTGATGGATGTTGTTGATGGATGTTGTTGATGGATGTTGTTGATGGATGTTGTTGATGGATGTTGTTGATGGATGTTGTTGATGGATGGTTGTTGATGGATGTTGTTGATGGATGTTGTTGATTGATGTTGTTGATGGATGTTGTTGATGGATGTTGTTGATGGATGTTGTTGATGGATGTGTTGATGATGTGTTGATGGATGGTGTTGATGGATGTTGTTGATGATGTTGTTGATGGATGGTTGTTGATGGATGTTGTTGATGGATGTTGTTGATGGATGTTGTTGATGGATGTTGTTGATGGATGTTGTTGATGGATGTTGTTGATGGATGTTGTTGATGGATGGTGTTGATGGATGTTGTTGATGGATGTTGTTGATGGATGTTGTTGGTGGATGTTGTTGATGGATGTTGTTGATGGATGTTGTTGATGGATGGTGTTGATGGTTGTTGTTGATGGATGTTGTTGATGGATGGTGTTGATGGATGTTGTTGATGGATGGTGTTGATGGTGGTGATGATGGTGTTGATGATGGTGATGTTGGGAATGATGATGATGATGACGGCGACAACTTCTTGCTCCTCACGTCGTGAAAAATCTTCAGAAATTCTGCGAGTCTTAAGTGTCCCATTTTATAAACCAAATGAGAATTGTAGGCGTCATGCTAAAAATTTGTTCTATGCACTGATGCCAGAACAAAGGGCTTGGCCGTTTTGAGGAATTTTTTCGATTTTACTTTTGACCAAAAATCACTTCAAATTTCACCTAAAGAAAACAGAAATGATGGGATTTTTTTCAATATCCAAGGGAAAAGAGTAGTGTTGCAACGGATAGTGTATCCGGCCGAATTCCGGATACCGGATATCCGGCTGGTTTCCAGGTCCGGATAACCGGATATCCGGCTGCCGGATATTACATTTTTTTGTTCAATATTTTTCGGTTTTAAAGTCATATTGAACTGCGTAGCAATGATCCTGAGCGTTGCCGTTTGGTAGCAAAAATTTCGAACGTTATTTTTTGAGACAGCACACTTTAAGGTAATGATTTTTTCGAGCGGTTGCACGGAACTGCAATAAAAAATCTCTAAAAATTGATATTTTCTGTGAAAATGTTAGCGGAACTGCATCCGGTTCCCTCCAATCGCTCCATTTTCAAATCTGCATTCGAAGTACAAATACAATATAGCAAATGTTTAATGTGAGGTATCCGGCGGCCGGATATATTTAGATGGTATCCGGTACCCGGCCGGATACTAAATTTAAAGCAGGATACCGGATAGTGGCCGGATATCCGTTGCAAGTCTAGAAAAGAGTCACCAAAATACTGCCTAGCATCAGTGCTGGTTACGAAGTATGGAGAATTGAGTAAGAAAGGTTTTCAAATTCGGCTTCTGAGGAGGGATACCTAAGCACAGTATTTTATTAAATTATTATATGTAGGACCACCATTAATTTTTTAAATTTAAAACTTTAAAATGGTGGATATTTAAATGTTAAACAGCTCAAAATGCTTGATTGAAATCACTTAGCAATTTGCCAATGAAAGAAGTTTAAATTTTTAAATATATCTTCCGATAGTACTATCGATGCTATCGATATTCAGACTATCGACTATCGATGGTCGCAACTATCGATAGTTCTCCAGCTCTAGGATATATGGAAATACATTCTTCATGAGGGATTTTTATTTTATGAATCATGATGTAGGGTTGGTTCTTGTGGCATCTGTGCCGGTTTAAACGCTACCAGTGCCCCGGGCGGGATTTCTTCGGCTTCCCAAATTGCAATTGAAAAACGTACGCTAGTAAGTATAAAAACGCCTCTCTATATCCGGCGCCCTGGTCGTTTGCCCAACCGTGCCCTACCCAAACGCCGCCACTGAGTACCTAGGATCTTTGGTACCTCCCTAATATTGATCTATAGATATCGATAGCCTTCTGTGATAGCTTAATAAAATGTCTTGCAAAGCCACTTCCGCTTTGTTTTGAAATCGATTGAGAGGTTTTTTCAACACATTTTATTGAGGCACTAATAACAATTGTAGCTTATCGCTTCCCGCCAAACAATTTTCCCGTTGTAAGCATTAACTGATAATGTCTGATCTTAATTGATTAAATACAGTCGACTCTCGTTAATTTGAAACTCGAGGGACTCTTAAAATATTACGAATTATCGAGTGTTTGAATTAACGAGAGTCGACTGCATGAAGAGATTTTGTAGGGAATACTTTTGATCGTGATCACTTTGAATTATAGAGAGGTTCGAATTATCGCAGGTTTGAATTAACGAGAGTCCACTGTACTACTTTGAACATATCGGGTGGATGTTAATAGCGATTTTTTTCGTGTTATTTTAAATCGGTAGAATTGAAGTGGGTACTCTTTAGAAATACATTTTGTTTTGTAGTACCACTGAAGGTCGATACCATCAATTGATGTCAGATTGAACTGGTTAAAATAATATTTGATTGGTTTTATCTTATCTTCAAATAAGTCCTTCCCAAATTTTAACCAAATCCCCTACGTGAGTAATATAAATTTTATTATGTCAAATTTCCAATGAATTGTTTTCGATTAATCTCAAATTACAGAGCAATCTCAATAGAATGTCATTCTCGATAAAAAAATTTCCCAATTATCTGGAAGGCCTCCAAAAGGAATATTTTCGAATGCCCTTTGGATTCGGTCAATCAAGGATGCCCCGTTATAATAGACAATACAAAAATTAACCCTTGAACGTATAATGGGAAAAATTGTCCCCACATAAATTGTAGGGTTTAAGGCAATGTTTTAAGTGGGTTGTCTTCTTCGCTAAGCTGTTTTTGGACCATTTTTTAAAAACTTCCTGACAAAGAAAATGACCGCTTAACAGAGGTGTCCGTTTAAATGGAAACTATTTGCGAAGCGGGACCACTTGAGCATTCCCAAATAGTGTCCGTTTAAGAGGGGTGTCCGCTTAATTGTCCACTGTAGTATAGAAATACTTTCGTTTTTTATGTGAGGGCGGTTGAAAAAGTTCTCGGCCGCCAAAGTGGAGACTCCAAAAAAAAGTTTGTAGTGCTGGCGGCCACGACTTCTCGTCTCCCAGTTGTATGATATAAAAAATAAAAACGGAGTTATAATCAGTATAGATGTCATTATCGTGAGAAGCTCGAAAATAATTTTGCAATTTTTTTGTTAACAAAATGGCGGCCATTGAAAAATTACTCATCGATTTTGGTATATTTTTCTTTGTAGTTCAGTGTAAAAAAAATAGTAAAAAATTTGTTAAAATTATGATTGAGCTTCACCCGATAACGGCGACAATTCTGCGTCGAATTAACTTTGTTTCATTAAAATCGGTCCGGTTAAACCGGAGAAACCGTGGCCGCCAGTTCAAAAAAGGTGGTTTCGAGAAAAAGTTTGAAGCAACGCAAAAATTGCTCGTTTCAGCGCAGACCTTGCTCGATAAAGAAGGCTATATCTTCTAAACTATTTTGAATTTCAAAAAATCTTTTTGGCACGGTATTCTCAAATATCCAAACTATAAAAAAATGCAAAAAAAAAGGATACCATTCTACATAGTGTACGTTCCGTAGTAAAAACAGTTGTGACTTTGCCGACGACACCCTAGCACGGTCCAACACGAAATATTTGAATAATTATCAAATTCTGTTAACCGGAATTCGGCTGGATAAGGAGTATCCGGCTGAATAGTTAATTTTTTAACCGATATTCCGATACGATAGTAACGGAATATCCGTGATAGATCTCTAATATACTTTAACAATTTCATAAGAAATCAAGCTTTTCTTTTAAGAATAATCCCCTGTATGTCTAATGTGACAATCCGTATTCGATTGATGAAGCTTAATGCTTACATGAGCCTGACCATTGTGTCATGTAATTTCAAAAGTCCAATACAATCAAAATTCCATTCGAAATTGATATAAAATCTTCAAAAAAACCAAAAACTTGGTTCCCAAAAAATCCCCTAAAGACTTTGCCTAAGTCTCCGCTAAACACCATAAATGTTGCATAATTTAAGGGAGATCCCCCTATCTGGCTGGCAGCAGTGATCTGTCGTTTGTAGCATCGCCATAAGGCAATGAAAATTTCCAAGGGAAAAATCTAAAAGTGTTCTTAATTACACTCTTCAATGGGTCTTATGGGGAAAATGGGAATAAATTTGGATTTTTCAAGACCGAAATTTAACGATTACTTACGAGAAGTAATTATTTTTCTCAGTCCCAGCGGAGAACCGAAATATCATGTACAGTGGGCCTAAAACATTCGTATGTTTCCGTTAGGAGAAAAAAAAAAGTTCTTTGGGGAACTAATGTTGTGCAATGTATGTACATATGTCAATGTGTGCGATTAGTCGGCCTGAACGCGCTCTATGTAAACGAAATGTTCCACAAAACACAAACACACGTCACGAATGTCTACCGCACTTTTGAATGAGTATGTTTTGGACAGGCAGTGTGGCTACAATTGAGACTTTATGTAAACATTTCATGGTCATGGTTTGTTTCGTTTGAACAGAAAGCCGAACACAGTTTTTCAACTTCAATAATCCCTTTTTGAATTCACCCACAAGAGCTCTTCAAACAGTTTGGCACCCTGCAGTAATTAGCCGGTCAATTTCGTAAGAATAACTGGTCTTTGACCGGTCTAAATCCTACCGGTTATATTATGGGAGTTCATTCCATCGAATTCGGCTAGCCGGCGGTCGGTAATAAACGGGTTGGTTTAAGGGTAGTCCGTAAATGACTAGTATATGCAATAAGAAAATGGGGTTTTTATTTTCCTTATTTTCACTATCCTAAAATTAGACAAAATTACGACAATTGACCCAAAAAAAACTGGCCTAAGATCAGCCGTTTTGTGGACTAGTTCCCATGTTAAAAAGGTCAGTTGAAAACATTAGAAGTGGAATTATAAGGTATTACCAGGACTAGTACTGGTAACATGAAGGACTGACCGAAGGCTACACTTGGGTCAGTCCATATTACTACAGGGGCACTTAGAATGTATGTATGTATGTATGTATGTATGTATGTATGTATGTATGTATGTATGTATGTATGTATGTATGTATATGTATGTATGTATGTATGTATGTATGTATGTATGTATGTATGTATGTATGTATGATGTTGTATGTATGTATGTATGTATGTATGTATGTATGTATGTATGTATGTATGTATGTATGTATGTATGTATGTATGTATGTATGTAATGTATGTATGTATGTATGTATGTATGTATGTACTGTATGTATGTATGTATGTATGTAAATATGTATGTATGATGTATGTATGAATGTATGTATGTATGTATGTATGTATGTATGTATGTATGTATGCATGTATATATGTATGTATGGACTTGTGTCCATCGATTTACCTGGTCAGTTGAGGTCTCGCCATGTAACTCCCCAATCGAGGGCCTTTTGAGATTACGCTTAGATATTCTGTAGTTATCCAAACGTGGCAATGACTCTCTGGAATGATTAAGGAGAAGAAAAAAGGACAAAAAAGAGGATTAATTTATTTCAAGTGCGTCGGTTATGGTAACCTACTTAAATAAATATATAAAAAATTTTTCAAGTGTAGCACCTTTTTAAAGGCTCATTTGAACTGAACTTTTTGTCTATGAGCCCGATCCGTGATAATTTATTCTAGCGTTTTAAAGTAAGAAAAGGATGTTAAAGCCGACTGAAGGGACATAGGGTCCTAAGAGGGGGCATTCTTGTAGTTAAAATCTTCGAAAAAAACTTCCTCAATTAGATTCAAAAAAAATTCCAGATATTTGTAAAATCTTCTAGAATGAAAGTAATATTTACAGGGTTTTCCGGTTTGTAAGGTAAAGGTAAAAGAATTATTTAGAGGGGTTTCGAACTAACCCAAAAATCTAGAAATTTGAGCGGGTTTCCAAAATGGACCCAAAAAAGGAGTATAAGGGAAAAAAGAAAAATTTTGGAGTTTTTCAGAAAAAAAATTTTCACGGTACAACTTTTGATTTCAAAATAAAAATTTAAGAAATTTTAACAGAGTTTTAATTTTCTAGGCGATAAAATGTCTTAATATTTTGAGTTTCAATTTTTTGGGAGTTCAAAAGTCAAAATTTTAAAAATTTTTTAAAATTTTTTGTTTGAGAACCATTTGGTATAAAAAGAGTCAAGTTTTCAAAAAAAAACCCACATTTTTTAATTTATTAAAAGCCAAAATTTCCTTTAATTGGGTTTCCAAGTCAAAAAATTTTTTTAAAATAAGTGGAAAATTTAAAAAACAAAGTCTATCCTTTGTTAATAAGCCCTTATTGAGAAACAGTAAAAAATAAATATTTTTGCGGAGGCTTTCAAGGTGATGGAAAATTTTGAAATTAAGCCACGTTTCAGTGAAAACAATGATATCGAAATCACCGTGAGAAGTTTCACGATATATTATATCTGCCTTTGTTCTCATCCCCGCAAGAATTTGATAATAGATTTTTAGACAGTTCCATTTCGCAATTGAGTGAGCACCAGAATTAGAACTTAACGTAAAACTCCAATTTATAATCTTTGCTTTATCCGACTTATTTAAATGATGGGATCTTGATTCACCGCCTTTTGAAAAAAACGGAACGGTTGGATTCTTACATCAGATGGCCATAGAGCTGGGTCTAATAAATTGTCAAAGACTGTATAAGAGCAACCGAGTTTAAAATTAACTCTTTTAAGAGCCTGAACATCAGCGTCTTTTTTAACAAGCTTATAGCACGATAAGAGATTTTTGTCAATACTCTTATGCTTACATATGTACTCAATGATGTTAATGAAATTTGCGGCCTTTTTTCCTTTTTTATTTTGGGTTATTTTGCATTATGCAAAATGAACCCAAATTTGGGGCCT
>CM035809.1:21554138-21562900 GCA_020466095.1 Chlorops oryzae | reverse complement strand
TATTTGCGATCTGATTGACGATTTTTGCGTAAGTCTTTAGCATTCCTAATGTGGAAAACCCTTGACGATTGACGTTTCTGAGTGAATTTCTTATTGAAATTTTTTTATTGAAAAAACTCGTCGCACTTCATTAGCTCGATAATTGACTGAATGAACGGACGGACAAACAGCTGCATTTATTTGTGTTTAAATTGCTTAATTTATTTTGTAATTTTAAGCACATTACACCGAGAGAAAAAGGTAGTTATATTAACTGAAAAAGCAGGATAAAATAACCGAGTTCACCGTTAATTCTTAGCTTATGTGTAGAAGCGGTCAATTCAACAGTACAAACACAGTCAATAAGGATATAACTACCTGATGGTTGATATAACTGTCTAGCGGTTAAATCAACTGTCACCAGCAACTGGGAAAAAGTAATTTATTTTTTGCTTTTTTTTGCCAGTACTAGTCCTGGTAATACCTTATAATTCCACTTCTAATGTATTCAACTGACCTTTTTAACATGGGCCTGTCATTAGAGAGGGACTAGTCCACAAAACGGCTGACCGCTGGTCAGTTTTATTTGGGTCAATTAACGTAATTTTGTCTGGTTTTAGGATAGTCAAATAAGGAAAATAAAAACCCCATTTTCTTACTGTATATTCTAGTCAATTACGGACTACCCTTAAACCAACCAGTTTATTACCGACCGCCGGCTAGCCGAATTCGATGGAATGAACTCCCATAGTATAACCGGTAGGATTTGGACCGGTTAAAGGCCAGTCCATCTTTGGAAATTGACCGGCTCATTACTGCAGGGCAGTAGGTCGCCGTTGAAATATGTGACCTGCCATTATGTATGCCAGTCTTCGGTGACTAGCCATTTCACAAGGCACAACAAGATAGAACAATAAATAGGCTAGACGGAGGTAGGTGGGATATCTCCACGGGACATCGCGGCATTCTTGAATGCCACTCGCCTATGGAATTAGAAAAGTTTGGTCACAATAATCCTTGCAGGATGCAGTGACGTGGAGACTCGGTTCCCAAACCCATTTTAAATCTAATCTAATCTAATCTAATAGATAGGCTATACTTTTTTCAAATCAAATCTGGGAAGCTTTTTTCTCACTGTAGGTGTGTATTTGTACTCTTTTATGTAGTGATCCTGCAGTAATGAAGAGGTCTATTTACCAAAAAAAGAGTACTCTGAGGTTACTCGAAATATGAGTAGTCCAAATGTAGTCCTTGAGTAGCAGGAAGCGGTGTAGAAGAAGTG
The DNA here is from genome assembly GCA_020466095.1 of Chlorops oryzae. Classification (NCBI taxonomy): domain Eukaryota; kingdom Metazoa; phylum Arthropoda; class Insecta; order Diptera; family Chloropidae; genus Chlorops; species Chlorops oryzae. Next base: position 21,561,639 of record CM035809.1, on the reverse strand, counting down.
TATGTAGGAGCATTGGCTGGCAAATTAAGAGTGAGTAGTGAGTTCTGGTATTTTTGTGACTAGTCCGGGAATAGTTGGAGAGTAGTTGGAACTTCTGCAGGGGTCAGTGAAAAATTTTCAATGAAAAAATTGTAAAAATGCTAAAACCACATAAAGTTTTTTATTTAATCTGATTTGGGGGTCTAGTGAATTTCCGTCCCTCTAAGTATGGTACTTCTAGTAAATGATCCGTCCATATTTCTCAGCTGAAAAGATGCACTTCCCAGGGCCTGTTACCCACTAGAGAAATGACATGTCTTTAAAAGCTAAAGATAACGTGTAAAACGAAGACCCGCCATGTTAAATTCGAAAGGGTTGTGGATAGGCGAGAGACCGAGGGACTGATCCCCGTCTCCAGTGACTACAGGCCACTCTGTCAGGCCGTCTATTTTTCTGTCCGTCTGTCCGTATACAGCTTTTTTTTTTATCGAAAAAGTTGAACTATCTTGACGAATTTTGGTATGCGTGCTCACGGGGACATGAGAAAGAACAAGTTCGAGAATGGACAAGATCGGACTATTTTTGGGGTAACCTCCTGTGCTAGGGTCTGTTTTGAATATCATAAGACCTTCTCTAAAACTTGATTCTTTAAGGTGAAATTTGAAATTGGAGCATCTTCTTAGATCTTCAAGGAAATTCCAAAAATGTAAAAAGTGGGCGTGGCATAAGGGATGTTTCGAAAATTGTTTATTACAACAGAATTTGAAATGGAACTTGAACTGAAGTTGCCGTAGTCATACGTGTCCTCTAAAAAAGATAACTTAGTTGGAACATTATTAAGGGTACCTCCAGTTCTAGGGTCTGTCACAAGAACCATTCTAAAATCTGCAAATTTTTCGGAGCATTTCATTGAAATTTGGAATGTAATCTTGTACTGTAGCGTACAATGAAAATTTCGAAAAATTGGAAAAGTGGGCGTGGCAAAAGGGCGGTGCTCATAAAGTAATTGAACAGGAGTAGGCGTGTGATGCTTCTTTATGGTCTTGAAAGTCTCTAGAGTATTTTGTCTCAACAGTCGTAGTCTTGGGGCCATATTCGAACAAAATATATTTAACAAATATATTTAATTGTTTATCTGTGTCGCGTATTTTCTTGTCAAGCTTGCCTGACTGTAACGTTATATATATTTTTTTTGATTGTCAAATAATTTTCAGCATTTATTGATCCCAACTTTTTCCACTCCATTTTATTCGACATCACTTCACGGCCTCTCACTCGGAAATATCTAATTACGAATTTTGTTTTTTTTCCAAATGGGAATTGTTAGGCTATAGATTTTAATGAGGCTTGTCGTTAGTTTGGCATTGAGCAACAAATATAATAATATATGGTTTTAGTAGACATTTGTTTTTTAACTACTATTAGAGTTCTATTACAAGTGTGTTTGAACAAGGCGGGAGGCAATGATTTATCACGTCGTTTCCTCTTTTTTTTTTAAGGTAAACATTTCTTTTCTTTTATTTTTTTTTTTCGTTGGATTTATCGTTTTACTAATTTATAGACATTTCTTGTTATAAAAACGGTCACGATTTATTTTTAAGTATAGTTCCAGACATAAATTAGCGTTAATCTCTGGTGAGATAATTTTTGTTGTAAAATTCCCAAAAGCACAGAAAATTCTGCTCAGGAATTCATACAAAATATTGAACACATGCAACCATATGGAATCAATTTTAATTGACTACGGATTTGATTGTAACTGGTGCAATGCGTTTACATTCGTTGAATATTCGAAAGAATTCTCGCGTCATTGGAAACCAGGCATTACGCATAAAGACTCTATGCTGTAATACGAAATGCGAAGGATGTAAAGAGCTCGTTCTTTTGAAGAAAGGAAGTCAGAGATGAGTTTTCGATGACAGAGCGACTTAAGCTTAACCCTGCTGTGACCTTAAAACAGTTACACTAAATATTTTAGGGGCCATTTGGTCCACGGTGTATTTCCCATGCAAAATATGTAGTAAATATAAGAATTTGAGCTCTATACGAAAAAATTTGTAGGCCTGAAATAATATTTATTTAACTAATCTCCAGATATTGGCCCCAAAAATGTTGTATTTTGAACCAAATGGTCCTAAGGCACCAGCAGGGTTCATGAAAGATATTGCATTTTTATGGTAAATATTTTAACGTTAGTTTGAGTTCATCGAACACAGTTGTTTAAGATTTACTTAGGTCACAAAATCGCCATTTTCATTAATATTGTAAAGAAAAACGACTTTGGGCTATTAATTTAAATTGCAACCCTGTGAGACCGATTACTTGTAGTTAGCGTATTCCTCGAGGTAACGAGAGTACTTAAGCAAAAGTTCTTATCATATAGTAATATAGGGGACACTTACAACAACAACCTAACACCGTGGTGAACTAGTGATGCTATAATATTTGGAGTATTCACTTAATTTTGTAACTAAACATACTTGCGATGAAATTTTTTAATGTTTTTTTTTTCTAATGTAAAACTTTTTTAATGTTTTATGATAGTTTATGCAATGTTGTACCTTTTTCATTCAGAAGACATCCAAAAATATATAGTTTATGCATTCTATTTATCATGATATGTCATAAGTACTTGAGCCACTAATTATGTATCGAGCAATTTTAGTTATGATATCACTAAATATTTCATATCAGCTGTTCTGTAGTGGAATTCAAACTTTTTGAGAATCGGTCATATTCGACGCATGAGTACTCTGCTTTAGCTTTCCTCAATAATATAAGCAAAAATTTATGTAATTATTTTTAATTGTATTAAAATAAAATATTTTGCTGTAAAATATAATGAGTTCTTATGAAAAAACCTTTGATTAACATTTATATATATCTTATTTTTAACAAAAATTTTAGTTCATGTTACAAGATTATAAAATATTTGTCAGACCTGAACCGGAAAACGGGGTCTACTTCAATTCAACACACACGTTTTTTGCCAAGTGCCATCTATAGTACTATATGGTTCTTATTTTTCGAATGTGGTTGGCATATATAACTATATATGTCACTCAGGAGCCGTTTCTATTTTGGCTCTTTTCAACACGGTCTTGGGTACCCACCAAAATGAGCATTTTTCACTTAGGTACTCACCAAAAGTATTTCTCTCTCGCTCTTTTTTTTGCCTGCCGAGTAACATCTCTTTCTAACTGGCGCGAAATGTCCCGCCCAAAATCTATGAGAGTGACATATATAGTAATATATGGTGGTTGGTATAGCAAGTTAACATGCTTCTTTAGAGAGTAGAGCCCTTATGGGCTCTTCGCTAATATAATGCCTTGTTTTAATCCTTTGAATGTCCAATGGCTAGTAATGGGTTAAAACAGATTTCACATTATTTGTTATTTGGATACCCTACTCGAGTCGTTTTGAGGTAACAAATTATGTTTGAACACATAGATATGGTATCAAAAATCTATCATTTTATAGCTTGAATGTACCCAGACCACTCTCACGCAGTAAGACCAATCTTATAACCTATTTTAAGTAGGTAAGAATTAATACAGCTGGGTAGGCATCAGAGAGTTAAAGGCGTGCCAAAGAAAGTTTTACGTACATAAACATACATACATATTTTTGTGTACAATGTACCAAGAGCACAGCCCTTCTTCTGGCATTTCTATCTTATCGTTTTATAAAAATTTCTATTTTCGTTTCCATATGCTGCTATTTAAATAAATATGAGAAAAATTTGGAATTTCCTTTGTTTTTATTTATTTTTTTTTTCACCGACTTAGACGGCTATAACGGAATTTTGGCAGTGCCTTCAATGATCTAAATCTGAATAACCGATTTCCACTGTGGATGGCGTTTATTGCTTGAGTCTCAAAAAGGTAGAATTATTTATATATGTATGTATATGACGCAGCCAGACTTCAGCATTCCACTGAACGTACCGCCTTTTGGCCTCAAACTATAATTTCCCCATTTTTTTGTTTTACAAATTTATAGAGAATTTTTTTTTTCTTTATTTGCTCATCAATATTGCAGAAAAAGGAGAAAAACAAATTTTTTTCCAACCCTCCATTAATGAAATGTCCTCATTTTTCCAGTACTACGAACAAAAAAAATTAAGGATAATAGATTATAAGGTTACGACAATCAGAGTTCAAAATTTCGTTCTTCTGCGCATGTACACTTGTGACGTAGAGTTTAAAGTACTCTGATTGGTTGAAATCATTGAATATTTTTGAAAGGTGAAAATATTCAAGACAAAAAATTTAAATAAAAGAATTTATGTCTTTTCAGCGTTGCCACTGACTTTCGAAAAACATACTACCAATTTGAAACTTTTACAAAACCTGGTTTTTACATACATATATCGTCCTTTAAATAAGACATCCTTGTAAAATAACCAATTAACAAAACAAAATAAAAAACATAAGGGACTTGAATTAATAACAACAGAAATAAGACACACAGACACACGTGTTGAAATAACTTTTAATATCAAGAGGTGTTTAAGACCATAAGGGGCCCCATATACCGACTTTTCTTAGATTCTTTATGAAAACCGCCCCTTTGTCACGCCCACTTTCCAATTTTTTTGAATTCTTATCGGAGCTTAAATATACGCTCGAATTCAAGTTTCATTGATATTGCGAAAAGTCCGATTTTAAGGCATTGAGATTTTTGTGACAGACCCTAGTACTGGAGGTACCCTTAAAAATGGCGATCAAGGAAATTTTGAGTGTAAAGGCTACAAAGGAAGCATAAGTGCCAAATTTCGTTCAAGTCCCATTTGAATTTCGGGTGTAGGAGACAATTTCGAAAACCGCCCTTCTGCCACCCCACTTTTTCAATTTGGAAATAATATTACTGGCCTTTAAATATGATCAAATATCCAATTTCATCAAAATATGTTGAAACTCGCTTTTAGAGCAGTTTTTGTGATTTGACAGACCCTAGTTACTGGAGTACCCCTTTGCCTAAAAAATGTCCCATTTTTGTTTTTCAAATTTATGGAGAATTATTTTTTCTTTATTTGCTCATCAATATTGCAGAAAAAGGAGAAAAACAAATTTTTTTCCAACCTCCATTAATGAAATTCCTCACTTTTTCAGTGTTTTCCAGTACTATGAGCAAAAAAAAAAAAATTAAGAATGATAGATTATAAGGTTACGACAATCAGAGTTCAAAATTTGATTCTTCTGCGCATGTACACTTGTGACGTAGAGTTTAAAGTATTCTGATTGGTTGAAATTATTCGAATTTTTGAAAGTGAAATAAAGACAAAAAATTTAAATAAAAGAATTTATATCTTTTCAGCGTTGCCACTGACTTTCGAAAAACATACTACCAATTTGAAATTTTTACAAAACCTGTTTTTAACATACATATATCGTCCTTTAAATAAGACATTCTTGTAAAATAACCAATTAACAAAACAAAATAAAAAACATTCAGCAACTTGAATTAATAACAAAACAGAAATATTTGAAAATTGATATAAGTATAGAATTAGTGAAAATATTCTCCGAGTTTTGGGCGTTAAAATTTTTTCAAAATCTTGATTTCAACTAGACCATTTTGGACCAGTTTGTAACTAGTCCTAAACTAGACCCCAAATTTTTTTTTGTTTAATGTCTCATAATTGTTCAATATACCACTGTGGCCAATATAAGCACTCTTTCTCTCGCTGCGCCCCTGCCTGGATATGTTGTTGTCTTCAGATTTTTTTTATTTTTTATTTTATTTTGAAATATTATATATCTAAAGACATACACAGGGCCGGATTTTAAGGATGGACCTAGGGCCTAGGGGCCACCGAAACTGCAACCTAAATAAATTAATAATTAATTGAAAATTTTTTTTTTTTTATTTTCGATGATCTTCAATAGCGTTTTGGCGTATAGTGTCAATAGTTACATTAGTGGTTCTCGGTGCGGAAATAAAGAATTTACTTCTTACTGCCATGGCAAATGTATATTTTTTTAAAGAGCCCCAATTAAAAGCCGGCCTAGATGCCCCCACAACCTTAAACCGGAGCTGGAAATTACATTTGTACATCCAAGAAAATGCATTGATTTTACTTCATTTCAGTACTTTGACACTTTACTTCATGCTCTATTGAAAAAAAAAAACATTCAAGCAGGATAATCTCCGAAGACATTAAGAAGGATCTGTTTTGACAACTTGTTATGTTCATGAAAATATTTTGACAGAACTGTCAACGAACGAGGCATTGTCCACGCGAATTTGATGCGCACATAAAAGGCACGGCTGCAGAGTTTAAGCCTCATTTCACATTCATCTTCGTTATAATTTGGGTTTCTTGTTGTTCACGTTCTTTTCTCCCAGTCTTTTTTTCTTAATTGTATTTTCGTTTCCATTGTTATCATGCTATTTTCACTCTGACAGCATGAGCGAGCATTAGGGGAGCTAACTCCCAACTTACCCACGCAGCCATAATGGGCAGTTACTTTTTATTTAAATGATATAATTAAATGAGATAAATTTGTTTTACAAAGCTTATTTATTTCCCAAGAAAATCGTTGGCGTTGATGGCTTTTATTGGACGGCTTTAACCCTTTAATGCGAAAGGGAAAAATTCCTCAAAATATAATTTTAACGATTTATTTCCTACGAATACTTACAACATTGCTATAGTTATATCCGTAAGCTGATGTGGCGGAAAATTTCTTCCTTATGCGTTAATGGGTTAATATCGACATGATATTGTAATATTTGATTTAATAGTCCAATAAGAATCACTTTTTTTCATTACTCTGCCACATCACCTTTAACGAAATTTATTTAACCCTCTGCTGCTGACGTCGTAGTCTGACAGACCCCTCAAAGCAGCAAATTTGGCGAGCTTTTGTAATATCCGAGGTTATGATCCTTGTGCTATCTTAAAGAAATGCCGTTTATTTCAAATTTTGATCCTTTTATTCGCTTTAAAACCTTTTTGCTTTTAAAAGAAATAAGGCCAAGATACACGCCAGTTAGGAATTTCAAGAAGAATATCAGTTTAGAGATGAGTAGTCTGGGAGATCTCACGTCAGGTATAAAATTCCACCACGTCAGCAGCAATAAGTATTCGCGATGTCTTATGTAGTTGTTATATTCCGATGGTGTTGATGGTGTTGTGGTATTTGATGATGTTGATGGTGTTGATGGTATGTTTGATGTGTTGATGTGTTGATAGTGTTGATGATGTTTGATGTGTTTGGTGATGATGGTTTGATGTGATGATGGTGATTAGATATATTGAGTGTATGGTGTTGATGATAAGTTTGTGTGAGTGTTGATGTGTTGATGGTTGATGTGTTGATGGTTGATTGATGATGGTGTTGATGGTGTTGATGATGTTGATGGTGTTGATGGTGTTGATGGTGTTGATGGTGTTGATGTGTTAGTGGTGTTTGATGGTGTTGATGGTGTTGATGGTGTTGATGGTGTTGTTGAGTGATAGGTGTTGATGATGGTGGTGATGTATTGTGATGGTTGATGATGATGGATGATGATT